>VZTB01013686.1:52341-118384 GCA_013397245.1 Thryothorus ludovicianus | reverse complement strand
AGACCTGAAGAGTTTCTGTTCTTTTCTTCCATCTCGGGCATGGAAAAGGACTTTGCTAGCTCGGGGTATCTCTGCAAAATAGCAGAGAACCTGACATTTCCCCATCACACATGAAAAAACCTTACAATTAATCTTGGTACTGTCTCCATAACTCTGAGCACAAGTATTTCCTTTAGATGTGTGTGCTGCAGCAAAAGCAGTGTTAACAAAAGATTATACATAATAATGATCACAATAATAAGATATCAAGTTGTGAAATATTATTTATCCCAAAGTTAAGAATTTTTTTTCTTTTAAAGAAGAAAACTGGAAGTTTAATTTGCATAAATTTTTATCATAATATAGTGTACACCCTCATTCAACAGCCCATGTACTGTCCTAACATTTGGTTGTTAAGTAAAATATATGCAGGATTGTAGCTAGTAAATATTTTATTGCAAAAACACTTGCTTCAATCCCCTAAGTCCTTTAAAAAAAATAATTTCATAGCTTTTATTCTGTCAAAAGGAACTATATTTAACATTAACTCAGTGTTCATAGATGTTTAGACTTAGATTTGAATTCAAATGTCCTGTAGTTATTCAAGAAGTTAATGGGGTCATATCTACTTTACTTATGAATTCAGATGCCTGTTAATCAGTAGTTTTGAAGTAACTCTCTGCACTACCTCCCACTTGTCATACTTGTGGGATCACAGAATCCTTCCATATTGGATCCCTCCATGATGAAGGTAAAGCAGAAGATGAGTAGAAACAAAGCATCCAAAGCATTGCTATTGCTGAAGATGCTCAGCCTAATGATTCAGACAAAAGCTAGTCCAGAGTGACACAGACTGTGTGGACACCAGGAATATTACTCCCTCTGTAGATCTGTTTCTACTTTCTAAAGTAGCTTTTATAATTAAATGGACCGCAGATGGTAAAAACATTGCCTTAACCTATGTATAAACATTTTCTTTTCTCAAAGCCATTATTCCAATGTATCAAAGTCTTTTGCTAACATCTTGAGGAAGAAGTTATCCAAATACTGCAAATACAGTTCAGAACCCTGCAGTATGAAATGTATCTGTCATTCACTCAGTTGCAATATTGTAAAACTATCACATATTCTGGAGATGGTCTCTGAAGATCTCCACAGATCTGCTAACAATTTCTATGGATATCTTGAGTTATCATAGCAGAACCCACTGCCTGTCAAGGGGAGACAGTCTTGTGCAGTTCTGACCTCCTTTGTACCTCTAAAGGTAAATCATAAAGCAAAAGTTAAAGAGACAGCATGCTACAGAACAATCCAGCATTCAGCCAGCTCCAGGTCACTCAAAATTGTATCATTACAAGCAAAGCAAGCTATGTTTGTGATCAGTTGCATAAACTGAGCATCCAAAAATGCAGCTATAAAAATGCTGTTAACATCAATTTGGGAGTGAGCTTGAGCTCACTCCAGGATATAGGTATATAGAGACCACCTTGCAGGAGGGGGATATCCTATACTGAGGTAATTTTGCAGCTTAATGTCCCCTACAATGTGACATAAACCATGTGTAAGTTGGTCAAGAACTTAACTTGGCAACATTAAGGCAGCATAGTAAATGAGATAAGGAACATAAAAATCCTTGCCCCCACTTATCAGCCTTCACATTAGCTTCTTCACTTCATTGTGAAAAATCAAGTTTGTAAATCTCTATCTTGATAGCATCTAACTTTCAGGTCTGTCATTCCTACCATGGCAACCAATTGTTGAAACTTCAAATATTTTCTTGCCTTCATTTTGTTACAAGAAAACTTGAGGATTATTAAAAAGGACAGTACTAATTGGAAATTGCCAATCACAGAAAACAGCTAGGGTTTCTGTAGAAAAAAAAGAAAAATCTCTTCTGATATTTACATGATCCTAGATAATTCAGGGTTATTTTTAATTATCTGAACTTGAGGATGTCATTTGAGTTTTTAGAAGGCCCAGTGCCATTATTTTGAATTCTATGGGAAAGCTGTTTTACATCAATGAATCTCTATTAAAGGTCAACTGACAACACTAAAGTGTTGGTGAAAGACAAATCATTACATGTAGCATTATTGACCAGTGTGTAATTGCCCCATTAAAATTTATGAAGTTACCAGCAATTGCTTTTCTCCAATAAAAATATTTTACTAGATGAGTGTGCATTTGATATCATACCATGCTTAAAGGAAATTTACAACCTTCTTGTTCTGTTTCTTCTTTTTTGGGTTTTGTTTGGTTTGTTTGGGGTTTTTTTTAGTGAGACAAGTGTGGTACTTCAGATTATTTAGATTATCTTTCAACATAATTTGCAAATAGCTTATAAAAATTGTAGTATGAGTATTCATTTTAATACTTATTTAGGAATCTCTTCTTGCTAGCAAAAATGAAAGAAGCTAACTAAGAAAAATAAGATTAGTCACCTTCTGATATATTATGGCCACCATCATCAGCGTACAGTCTCCCAGTCCTTCCATTTCAGGTGCCAGAAATGATCTATATTTTCCTCAATTATTGGACCTCTGGACTATGATTTCATTAATTATAAACTCTTTCCTCTTTCTGTCATTTTTAAGGAGACATCTGGGTAGGGTTATTTAGCCTCTCTTTCTATTCCTCTTGGTCCCTGAGCAAAATCATTAACTTTTGGAAAGATAAGAAATTCTCTCTATATCTTTAATTGCTTAAATAAGCAAATGTTTTGTTGGTCCAGTAACATGGATTGAGGCTCTAATGGGAAAATACAGTCTATAAAGGTACCACAGGCATGTGCTCCATAAAAGTCATGCAGAAGGTGTGAGACTGGCACCTAGGTGGGCCTCTGCCTGATATGAAATTGAGACATGGGCAAGATATGCAACCTAGAAATGCTCAAATGGTCTCCAAAAGTGGATGCAGTGCTCTGTGGATCTTCATCTATTCTTCTTGAAAGCATCTTATGCAATTTTTCTTTTTCCTTTCAAATACTGAAATATTTTCCTGAAATTTCTTAGTAAAATACTAATTTAGGAGGGAGGAATCAAATTTATTTCAGGAATTAAATTCAAATCATGAATGAAGAACTGTTACAACTGTGCTTGTTTTATATATGTCAGCTGAAGCAGTATCTGAATTCTTTTCAGGAATAGCCAATCTTTTTATTCACAGATCTGTTACTGACTGAGGGCGCAACAGTGTGTTGCAACAATGTTAGCAGAGACTTTTAGCCAACATGCTTTTAAAGAATATTATCTGTATCCCCAGTCTACTTTTTTTCTAACAACCTGAAATCTGGTACATCATAGAGTACTATTTATTTCAGTCATTTTACTCATTCATCACTCAGCTGATGCAAGGTTTGACATGGGCAAGAAAGGAAGAGGAGCACAGGAGTTCCAAAGCAGGCAGTTGCTATTAACAGGAAACTATCTATGCCCCCCCCACGACACAGGCACTTTTCAAAACTCAGTAGAATCCACTCTTCTCTCTCACAGATGGCAAAAGAGAATGAAGTATTTATTTTCCAGAAACTTTCTGTCTTCTCTAGTCAGGTAAAATTTGCATGTAGCATTGGATATCAAAAGGACATAAAGCAGAAAGAGCAAAAAGATCTCACTTCCAAAGAATACTTTTTTCCTGTGCTTGTTCTATTTTTAATCAATCAGAATCATGCAACTTTCAGAACGAAAAATGTTTACTCCTATTGCCTCAGTTAGATATGTTAAAAGACATCTCAAAACCAGCCAGTCAACTAAGAAAATACTACTAGAACATAGAGTAAAAAGCTTTGTGTTACATGAATAGTTTTTGTACTAATATTCATTTATTGTCAACTTGGAAATTCAGGTTGACTTCAAATGACAGTCTGAAATATACAAGCAGCATCAATCAGTCAAGCTTTATTTCATCTGCTTTTGTTGTGGCAGAATTATGTATCTTATTATAGTATACAATAGGAAAACAGTGGAAGCATGCAACACAAACTATAATGCCTAGTAAAATACAGCAAAAGATACGTCAATTCATAGTATAAGGTAATCTTAGCACAGCAAATGCTCTATAACAGCACTGCTGAGAATACTCTAGCTTCATGTTGCTATCCTCTCTAGACCCGTATCATACTGCTACCTCTCAGAAATTTATGTTTATTTAACCTTTCAAGTTCCCTTAACTGGGCTAATGCTGAAAAGGAGTCTTTTCTCTCCTCTCAGCAAATATCTAAGTAAAATATTTATTTTCTTACTATCTGTTTTAATATTAGAACTGGGCTTAAATCTCCTTTGCTGTAGAAAAGAAAACACTCATATCTGTATTCCTCTGCTTTTACAGAGATGCTTCCTGTAACTGACAGTTTGCTTTTATGTCACAGACGAATGATAACAAAGAGGAGGGGGTGGATGAAGAGGAGTTTTTTAAAATGTAAGCAGCCATGACCATATAATTTTTTTATTTTACTTTGGTTTCTCTCCTTGATACTCTTTCCTCAGTTCTAAAGTTAACGTAGGCTCCTGTACCTGATTTCTTTTCCTTTTAATATGAGCACAGCAGATTTGATCCTCAAGTTTTCTTGTGTGAAGATCCCCAAAATTGGTCCTGACATGGCTGTTCCTGGACCTTAGCAGACCTTGGTAGTCAGAGTTAGCAGAAAAACTCCTGCTCTATCTGGACTTTCCCTGGGAGAGCGGAACTAAGCCAGGGTAAGCTTTTCCAAAGAAGCCACATTGTTGCTTAGCCATAGTGCAAAGTGGTGTATATCATTTCTGCAGACAAAGCATTTAAATTCACACAGATACCTTTCCAATAGGAATCAAGGGTCACTAGACCAGATATGTCTAGTGGCTCTTACCAATTTACTGATATTTTACACAAGCTCCAAAGTCACATCAAAGATTCTTAACTGCAAAGATCCCTGGTTTTGCTCAAAACTAAAGTAAACATCATAGTTAGAATACCTTCTTCCTGCAACAAATCAATAAATCTGAGACGAGCCATCTCCCCTCTTCCGCCTGAGTTGCATTCTGACTGCCCTGTCTAGGTGTGGAAGCACATATGTGTACACAGAAACACTTCCAAGATCAGTCCATTTTCTATCACCTGCTATAGGGATTGCAGCATTAGTTGTTCAAGCAGTTGATTCATATTACAGTTCCTAGTGATGTTAGTAAATTGGTGATGTTGGACCAATGTCTGTATTTTATCAACAATCTCAAAAGGAAAAAGTATCACAAGACAGTATCTCTTCTTAAATTCTGTGATTGTCAGAATCTGGAAAACTATGTAGCTGAAGTACTGAACAGCATGTTGTTTGTATTACATATGAAATGTAATAAAATATTGATTTTTTTTTTAACATTCTAGAATACTTTAAAATTATTTTCAAGGTATTTTTCATCATTTTTGTTTTTCATTCTTTTCTTCTCTATTTTGTAAGAACCAGAAGGCATAACATACACAAGAGTTTAGAAAAGAATTATAAACATCCTGAAATTTCCCAACTGGATTTTAAATCACTTTATTCTTAGAGCAAGTGTGTAAACTGCAGGACCAATAATTAACTTCAGTATTATGGAGTATTTGGAGCTAAGAATCCGAATTTTGCACAAGAAGAAAATTAGATTAGATTTTGAATTAGGATTCAGACTCACCTTCAGGATTTATTCTTCAAAGCCTTACAGCCTTTCTTTCAGTGATGCTAGACTGTTTGCTCAGGTGTAGGCAGACATGCACACCTGCTGCCTGCACATCACCCAAACAAGCTCAGAAGCCAAGCTGCTGCAAGCCTGAGCTGCTTCCTCCTGCCCCTCCACAACAGAATAGACAGCCAAGGCAACAAGGTTACGACAGCTCCAAGGATAAATTTTTTTATCTGAATCACAAAATAAAACAGGCTACACCTCCTGTATAGACACATTCTATTGCTGAAATAATTTTTTTAAGGACAACACAGGAAAAATATATCACATAAGCAGCTCTTTTAAGTAACAGCCTTAGACTAGCATTTGTTAGAAATTATCGGCTATAGTGGTTTGTTTAAGAGGCCTTATAGTCTCAAGATGATTTTAAAGTAGGGTTAGGCTGCATCTGTAGATGATGAAGGACTGGAATTCAGGAGAGAGGTTCAGTTCTTGGGGGCATTTTTCATCTCAAGCAAGATTTAGCCCTGTTACACAGGTTGTGCTGGCATCTAAACTTTGATTGCCTTCATGCCCACATGCTCTTATACTCCTATCAGACACTTGGCATTATTTTTATGTTGTCCTTTACATTTAGAAGTCTAATGTTCCTTGCACCTCTTAGATGACCCTGTACACGTGCTCACCTCATAAAACTCTGACAACCTTCACAACTCAGATTTGCATTCAAGCCCTATCATGGCCTTTCCCTTACTTTTAAGATACTTACATTCCTCCACTGCTGTTCCTAAAGTCCTCATTTTCATTATACATGATCACTGTTATTCTAGCCTACCAGGTTAGAGCCAACATTCCTGAAGCAAAGTGGAGGCTTGAAGCAGACAGGAGCCTTGAACACCAGATGATAGCACAGATTCCCTCAGGTCTTGTCTAGGTTGACAGATCAGTAAAGAGTGAGAGACATGATTTAACAAGTGCAGGATTTTTCCAGATGAGATTAGCATGGAGTGGCTCTAAGGATAGGGATGGATGACAAAAGTTGTAGGTAACTACAACTAAAAGCAAGGCTATAGATAGTTTTATGACTTAGAAAGGATGCAATAGTGATTTCTGATTTTAATGGGGGCAGAACTGGAACAAGGAATATGATAGTACTGTGAATTTCTATCCACAAATGTAGCAAAAGATGAGAGGCCTCTGAGGCAAGCCAAGTATTACACCAGTGAAATATGTCATCTAACGAGTTTGGGAAGAAAAGTAAAAACCTTTTACCAGCTCCAGCTTCCTAGACTTCACATATGAACGCTGACATATTTTCTGTGATGCGCTCCTTACTGAAAATGAAAAAAGCCACACATGCCTCAAGTTTCAGGTGAAAAAGGCTCTAAGTATTCTTTTGGTCTCAGTGCAGGCTGAATCTGTGACACAGTCTGGGTTATTTAAATGATATCTGGCTTCATTCTCTGGACAATTCCTTTCACTAGATCACTATTCTATCTTTCACCTAAGATGAACACAACTCTAGTCAGAAAGACATGCCAAGACAGAGTGAAGCTCAAGAAAAAGATTTATTACAAAAGAAATATCCAACGTGTAAAGAATTATGGAGTTCAGAGTTGAAGTCCAGCAATATCAGGGGCTGGTTGACTGTCTTGTGGAGGTGTGAAAGTGTGATGGACGTGAGATGCATGCAAGAATCAGCTCTTAACTGAGGAGTCAATGTGAGGCTTCCTAGACATTTCTTGACATTCAGCTCTGTGACCAAAGAGAGAAGCTGCCCATTTTGTAGCATGAGTCCAGAATCCTCAGTTAGATGTTTTCCCACCAACTTTTTCACCAGTAGCTAATACTCTAAAAGTTCAGAGAAAGATATAAATACAGTTATGGCATGGCTCGGTTATGCTGAAATTTTTATGGCCACGGTTACACCCACCAAGCTCTGGATCAGAGTATAAGTTCTCCAGTTTGTATTCTCTCTCAGGCTCAATATAGGCTGTCTGGCAAAGCAGCTGAAAAAAGCACGTGTAGAAGGTCCTCTTTGACTCTGTTCTTGAGGAACAATTTCTGTTCCTTTGTTCTAGAGAAAAAAATTTCTTGTTTACCTACTGGGACTGGATTCTAACACAGAGATGATTTTTTGTGGGATTTTATTTTTCAGGCTCCTTGCTCTAAAAAAAGAACTCTAGGATCAAACTATCTTTAAGTACTTGATTTCTTGCACATGTAATGGGGCTAGTCACAGTCTCCTGTATCTCCTCCACTCACATCTCCTGGTGCATTTCTTAGCTGTCTCTGAGCCAGCTTCTGCTGACCCTGAACAGCAGCTTCAAACCAAGCTCAATCAGTTGCAGAGTGCAAGAATCAGAAATGCCCAACAGAAGGAAGGAGTGGGAAGGCTGTAGTCACTAAGATTGTTTGCATGTTTGAAATTGAACCTCTTTTCAGTTATAACCTCTTCTTGGTGTCTTGGGAATGTTTCTGACCCTCACTATTCACAGTCACAGAGTGCAGGACTTACTGCCAAGTCTGAACAGACTACTGAATGACCCATCCACTTCCTCTAATGTCAGTTCTGAAACAAAACAAAACAAAAAAAAAGATCAGACTGCAAAAATGACATGTTATGAATAGAGGGCCCACATCCACACTGTGACACACACTGGGACAGAAAGTAAAGTCTCATTGCTGGTAGTGCCAGTTCTTTTATTTCTGTTCTGAGTTCTCTTATTGATCACTGGGCCTTGTCAATATTTCTTTAGAAGCTGGGGTGGTGGGGTGACTTGGGTCTTTTTACAAACTACAGTTTTGACAGATATGATGAAGGGTTGCATCTGAATGCAGAAGCAGGTAAAAGGTAGAGTGTGAGGGGAGCATAATGATTTGTTGGTGTTCTGTGAATACCCTGCAGGCAGAACAATGCCTAAAGGACAGGTGAACCTAAAAGGGTTGATATATTTCCATAAGAGTTGGGCTCTTTATCTTTGTTGTGTTCAATTTCTCTGTAAAATGGGGATAATTATATTTTTTTCACTCACCTGTTTTCTGTTTTCTTTATAAACAGAATTGTTCCTCTTTGTTTACCCCTCCATGACATTTCCATAGCAACACACAACCTATATAAGTACCTGTAAATATTTCTTTCCAAAAGCATAATGAAGAAAACCACTATTTCTATGAAAACATCAAGATTTTGGCACTGCATTTCTCCACATTCAAAAAACAACCCTTTAAAAATAACTCAGAAATCCAACTGAACTGTGCTCTCTTCCCACTATATCAGACCCGTGCTCTTTATGAGCACATATGCTCATCATGTCCATTCTCAGCAAACTGTTAATGCATGATTTTAAGACTACTGACTGTTTTGTGGTGCAAGTGTACTTTATGTTAGGTACAGGTAAATGCCATAGTCATGGGCAAGTCCCACAAGCAGCAGTCCAAAGCAGAGGAAATGTCATTAAAATCAGTTGAGTGCTGTTGGTACAGAGCGAGTATGTGAAACCTGAATCAGTCTACTCTGCTGTTCACTAATTACAGTGATGGCTGATTAAACACTTTTTGATTTGAATCCACATTTTATTGATATGTGGCATTGATGCAGCCAGCCTGAATCAATCGCAGTTCCATTTTTACCAAAACTTTTCTTTTCATGAAAATTTTCCTTCTTTTAATCCCCGCCTTTCATACTCCTGCCTCAATTAACAGAAAAGTATCTAAGCATTGTTAAAGCTAGAAAATTTCAATTTTATGCTACAAAATTGCTTTGAGATTTTGTGTAGTTGTTACACAGGGATGCATTACATCCACAAGGTAACATAGGACACAATATTCCATGCACTGTAATAGGAGATAACTGGATCTTTAATATTTTCTCATGAAGCTCAGTGGTTACAATAGCTTGTCAGAAAGGCGACATGAGGCTACCATAATGCTACATATACCCCAGAAATCCCTAGAAATTACACCAGTAATAAAGTTTTACGCTGTCTATGCATGTGACTGAGAGCATTTCTACCACTTAACAGTGAAGTGAGATCATTTTTAGTTGTTTTTATCTTTCTTCTTTGTATGTCGGTTCGAAAAAACATGCAATATGTAAAACTTGAGATCAAAGACTCCAATTACAGATATGATAAAAGTGGATTTTATGGTCCCAGAAAAGGCACCTAATAAAGCAAGGCCCCAAATAAATTTGACAAACTGTAATTTGTAGGTTGGGCCTTATTACCTGACACAATAAACTTATTGCTTGATACATAATTGCAGCTAGAAAATGGTTTCTAAAAATTGACAGATATTAGACAGGTTTTATATCTACTTTTACTTACTTTGACAGCTTAGAATTGTGATGTGAGGAAGCTGCAAAGGCTTTGTAGTGCAATTAAATGACAAGAAAACTTTAAAGGGATTTAGTGTTAGGCTGTAAGTTGAAAACCAGGCTCATGTCTGGATTTAGATTTCATTTCAATGGAATGCTTTCCCATTTCTCTGCCCTTAAGCTTTGGCTCCTCCAGCAGCAGAAGCAGAAAATAAGTCACAAAACTGAGGTCCTGCAGAAAAGCACACTCACAAGTAAATGCTATTCACAAGGTTCTAGAAATCTCCCTGTTTTCTTTCCTTCTGTGTGGACTTTTTATATTTCTCACTTTCTGCCATCTATTCTCTTTCCTCCATTTCAATAATAGTTCTATGGAACATTTCTGATAAGTTCAGGATTTTTCAGTTCCCATGTTTTGTCTCTTGTAGATACATTTTTTCTTTTCAATCTTTGCTTCTTTTTCTTTTGCTTTTTTTTCACTTTTTCCTCATTCCTTCTATAAGATTTCAGTCATGTGCTAGTTAAACTTTGTTGCCCCACTACTTTTAATTTTCTCAACCAACAGGTATTTCCTTCCTAGTCCCTTACCTTCGCACATCACGACCTCTGCAAGATTTCAGCTATGTTCTAGAATGTTGCTTTTTTCCCCCACTGCTTTCTATTTTCTCTACTGACACATATCTTTTTTTCCTAGTCTTTTAAGTTAGCCCACCCTGAATTCTATATAACATTCCAGGGCTGTTTCCAGATCCTGTTATTTTTTGATGGTTTTGGTATCAGCACACAACGGTGCAATCTCTTACATAGATGCTATCTGTCTTTAACCTACTTAGCTCAGGTATCCATTACAGTGCATTAGTCCAAACAACCGAGTTGGGTTGTTGGTTGCAACTGATGAGTGGCCCATGTATCAAGAGGTTTTGGCATCCCCCTAAAGCCTATATTTTTGCTGTAATTGATACACAAGTTAGCTATATCAGTTTGAATACAGCCCATAAGTTAGATCATATTCATGACTGCAGTATCTCAAGTTTTCATTCAAAACATGCCTTAAGGTGTTCTTACCATGCTGGCCTTTTTCTTTAGGCCCATTTAGCCTCATTTTCCACTAGCAATGTGCAGTATCAATGACAGCATCTGGAATTAAGCATGTTCTTAGGAGATCTTTAGTGCAAGTTATAGTCCTTTCACTGAGGAGTACCTCTCCAGTACCTGTCTCCAGTCTTCCCACTTTTCCCTTCTTTTAACTATATGAGTACATATTATTAAGTACGTTAAACGAATCCATTATTATTAAAAAATTTAACACTTCTAAAAATTGAAACTCAGATGTGGTTTCACTGACACAACCTTAACATCTCCACAAAGCTTTGCATGAAAATATCAGACAATAAAGTCTGTGCAGATATGTAATTGCTACACTGAAGACAATGGCAAAACTCTTGATTAACAGCAGTGGAGCCCAAATTCTTCCTAAGGAAATCTCAGACATCATTCTAGGACTAGTCAGAAGTTTCACATGATGAAGACAAAAGGAAACAGGGCTTTTAAGGAATCATTTGAGCCCTGTAATTTGAAAATTCAACATCTGCTCTCCTCAAATGCAAAATATTAAATGTACATGTACCTACTTACAGAAATGTTCCTGAAGCAGATCTCAAATATTTTATTATGACAGGGATCATTGAGCCTTTCACACGCAGATCTATTCCACACTTTAGTCCTAGGTCCTCTCCTTCAACATGGCATATCTTCAAAAAATTTGGCTTTGACTCAAGCAATTCTCCAATTAAATGGAATGAGCAATAGACATATAAGTAAACAGGAAAAACTGAACTTATTTGTTACAAAAGAAAGTTTAGCTTCTGCTGGTAAAGTATTTTGCAAATGGTTTTTAAAAATTGAGAAAAGCAGCCCCTCTGCTAAAGACAGAACTATATGATTTAAATTATACCACAAGACTGTCAGAATGATGAAAAATGCGTCAAGCATTCTGAATGTCACTAATAAGCAAAGCAATATAAAGTTCACATGGGATACAGCAGAGACTGGCACAGTGCCTGTTGAACTTCGGGTTAGAGCACTGTGGAACAGCTTCAAAGAAACTTTCATGCTCTGCACATAACATGAATCCGTCCCTTTAGCTTATTAACCTGCTTTGAGAGCTAAGCTTTGTCAGAGTTACAACTATAATTGGTTCAGGGAACTGCAGTCCAACCTGCCTGTCCCCAGATACAATTACAGGATTGTTTCTAACTTGTCTCAGGATCCAGGGTTAACTGCATTCCCCCAGTGTGTCCTGGATACAGGGACATGGCTCAGCCCTGCGTGCTGTATGGCTCTTAGGCTGTAATTGCATCTTGGACCTGGGAAGCTAGAATCCTGTACAGCTGCAGTGCAGGACTGACCAAAAGCAACCCAAAAGACCTATATTCAAGAGGAAGGGTATTGCTTTTCCCTCACATGAGAGTTACAAGGAGCTCCAACTTATTATCTACTTATTGTTTATGTAAGCCTCCTTTGAACTGTTCTTTCATACCTTAAATATCACTACAAAAAATGCTTGTTTTCTACTTCCCCCTACATAGTAAACTAAACTAATCAGAGACTGGAGGAACTTCATCTTTATTTATTAAGCTCTTCTGATTTAAAGAGATTGTGAGTTCCATCACACATCTGGTAGATGAAAGCCTACCACAGAGACCAGGAGCATGAACAGCCTGATGCTGTTTCCTCCAGCACATCTGTCAGATAGCAGCTCAGGTCTGAAGTGACCAATGTAAGGCCACTAGCAGCCTCTGCCAAAAATGCTCCAGCCAAACTCAGGATGCAGAGATGTTTATAGGCTACTTGAAGTGTTTCCTGATGCTGTAATTGCACTGGCAATCATTGTCTCGTGCAAAAACATCACACCCTCATGAAAGAAGATGTTTGATTTGTATGCTTTAAGATCATGACTGTGAGATGTTCAACATAGAACATTAGGGTACAGAAACCTCTCATTATGTACTGTAAGGATGCATTAGATGTAGATCACACCTTTTTCAACCACCACATTAGAGACTCAGGTGTCAAAGGTAAACTTTACTCTATGTATATGTATACATTTTACAGTAAGTTAGTGGTACATTTCCTCCAATGGAAAAAAGTTTTTCTAAGAAAGGAAATGCTTTTGTTTGCTTACTGATTTGTTATAAATCCAAAGAAACTGAAGAAAATCAAAAAACAAATCAAAGAACATTTCTTACAAATTAAATGCCTTATGTTGAGCATAATTAAAGATTCAGGTGTATTTTAAGAAAACAGTAGTCAGATTCCCTGAGGGCAGCCTCTGATTTCAGTTTTATGAGAAACACAGGGTACAGCAGCCTCCTCCATTAGCGTCAACTTGTTTTGAAATGCTGCAGTTTAAGAAGGCAGCCAACTGTCCTGAGAGCAGATATCTTGTCTACGCAAAGTACATTTGTCCCTTTCCACAGAGAAGGGGTAGAAATACGATGCCAAGTGTGTGATTTCTTCCTTCAAGGTTTCAGATATGTCTTTCTTTTCACAGTAACCATAAAGATACCATGACTCGAAGCCAACCTGTTCCAAAGATAATTTGACAACTGTACAATGCAGTGAAAGCTTTTCTGGATGACTTTCACATGATTTTCTGGGGAGCAGCAAAATATCAGACTGTAACTCCTTTTTCCTGATGTTCAGCAAATACCATTTCCTCACATAAGATATAGACTATAAGGAATGGTGTGTCAAGGTAAGAAAAGAAGATACATTCAGTACTTCCCAGGCACATTTTGCTATCTGAGACATTCAGCTTGATCACTTGTAAAGTATACTAGTTTTATTTGTATGCTTATTCTACCAGAAAGCACAAGTTTCCAGCTGTTTTCATAGTAGAAGGTGATAAATTCAGTACTGTTAATCATGACAAAACAGATCCGTGAGAAAGTACATTCAAGAAAGTTGTCTTTATAAAAGGAAATTTGCCAAGAACATCAGTCCTTAAGACGACCTTAATTAGGACAGTATTGATCCCCAGGAGGAAAATTATTTTAGGTGACAGACTGTATTGAAAATCATGCTGTTTTCAATTCCTTCTGTACTCAGTCTTTTTCTCTTCTAGTGGAAGAGGCTGCAAGATCTCGATATGCACAGAAAAGGGCAAGAACATTAATCTTGCTCTTAGCAGGGAATCACAAAATCCTGGAAACTAAACTAGTCACACTCTGGACCAAATCATTCTCTCATTGGCATGTTGTTCCCCAGTCCCACTCCTGAAGCATCCTGCAGAAAGAAGGAGGAGTCTAACAGCTGTTATGACAATTGATACTGAATTTTCAGTGACACACTCAACATTTTTCCTCATCTACACTGTCAAGAATTAAAATCTTGGCTCAAGTAAATGTCAGATTACCTGGAGATATTACCACCTTGTTTTCAACCCATGGCATAACTACAGATATAGAAAAAGAAGAAACATGTTCATGTTGAGGAATACACTCAGTGCTGGTAGCTCCAGTTCAGCTCTGATGGTGAGAGCCCCACATGTGAGGCCATGAGCTGGAGCCAACCTTTGCACAACAAAGGGCATGGGGACCTGTGGTGACTGCCAGGGGACCGCACACTCAGAGACACAGTAGGAGCTGAGTATCTCCAGATTTTCCCATGCTTAGACTGGGAAAACATTCCTTTTTTCAGGGTCCCTCCTCAGGAGCACCAGCTCAAGTTGTTATTCTGTTGTTGCACCATGAGTAAACTATTGAAAGGATCCTGACATCTGAGACTCTGCCATGGGAACCCTGGGGACAAGCCAGTGAGAAAACCTGGTGTGACAGTGAGAATGTGGGTTGTGTTGTTGTGAAAGGGCTTCAGTCCCAGCTGAGATGGTGACTCAGGGTGACCAACAGAGTTGCTCCTGGATGGTCAGACAGGGAAGTTTCTGGAACACTCAATCTCTGACAAAGTCTGCTCCTTTACTACATTCTATATTGGTGCTTTCCATCATCAAAGAGGCAGTGATGAGTGCTGCAACCAGCATGCAGTGCTGTTGTTACTCAAAAAAGACCACACAACCTGAGTAAAATGAAAGAACAGTAAAACCAATTGCACTAGGGGAAGTTCAAGTGCTGTCCTTCTTTTTCCCACTGTCCTTTCAATCATAAATATATTCAGTTTTGTCTGAACCTGGTAGATGGCGAGTCACATCTAATTGGGCCTGAAATTACTTTTTTCTACAATTGATTGAGAGTGCAAACCTGGGAACACAAACTTAAGAGCCAGATTGAAGGCCATTAAAAACTTGGCCCCATGGTGTTAGCTGTTCTGTTGGCTGCCTTTCAGAGTAATTTGAAACCAATCCATTCTTCAGCAGTACAATGGAGCAATTTTCTATCTGGTTGTCATAAACACAACAAGTAAACAGCAGTATCTAAGAGGGGTTAGATGTCCTTGTGTACACAAGGTCACAGTCTGGGCGAATGGTTTAGCTCAGCTCCAGCAGATTTTAAGAACAAGTAGCATCCATGCATGTAAGCTTTTGTGTACTGATGGCCAGGTATGAGCAGCACAGATGAACAGAGGCTTCTACAGCATCATCCAAATGCATATGTGTGTGGCACAGGGCATGCAGTCACCTTCCTTAAACCTTACAGAGAAATGTGTAACTATGGCAATAGGTCACAGGATATTCCAAAGCTTTGTGGTGTTGAGACAGGCCCAAAATAACGAGTAATAATTCCTCATTTCAGGAATTAGCATTGTTTGGTTTATCTGATGCATTTGTAAAATCAGGACAACCAGCCAGGAAAAAATAGCGCATTAAAAATTGTCTTGTTCTTATTGATTTGAGCCAGCACAACACTCACATTTAATTATGTGCACCTTAATTATTTCCTTAAACACTGTCTAAAAATATGTTGTTTAACAGTTATTTTTTCCCTCCAAATTCATGCCCTGAGAAAACTGCATTTCAGAGTGTAAATCAAAGTCTAGACCTATACTAGTTTCTAAAGCACTTTCACATTCCTCAAAATGACAGGTGTTATAAATGCATCACATTATCTTTTCCAACTCTGCTCCTCATGTATTCAGAGAAATAAGATCTTTATAGTTCACACACTTAAAACTGCCTCTGGTATTTGACTCTAATGTAGGGAGCCCATTATACCAAGACATCATTTCAGGCCATCACCTCCCAGAATGCAAAAGCAAACATCACCCTTACCAGCTGCAGAATAATTAATATAAACCTATGACAGGAGATACATCTATACAGGCAGAAAACATGAACAGAAACTGGACAGAGAATTCCATACAATATCACAATTAAACCAGAGGGAGTGACTTCAGAAAAAAATTCTCACTACACATTTAAAAACCAAATTTTATTTCTGAAGTATTTATTCACTATAGCCAGAAATAATGGTCTTACTCACAGCGAAATCCATTTTTTGTTTTCAAAAGGAATGAATTTTTCTTTCAGTGATAGAGAAAACCTTTAACATTGGAAGAAGGAACAAGTTTTATCTAATGTTCAGATTATCTTTCCTTATACACACACCAAATGTTATTTTTGCTCAGGTAAGAAAATGAAGTGTTTACTGTTAAATTTTAGAAGTTACCACTGGACAAATTTTACAATGACTACATATATATACACATACATATAAAAAACCTGCACTTTGTGCAAAAATATATTGTCTTTGTCTTCCTGAAATGTTGTAAAGGAAAAATCACATTGTGAGCAAGGCCAGAGAACAAGTATATTCATGTCCTCCACTACATTTAGACTTCTTAAATAGTTCTCAATATACAAAAGAGAATTATTTTCCAGTGACAACGTACAATAATTTTTATCTAATTGAGATTTATAACTACACAAACAACACAAATATTTAGTAATATCAATTTCTGTATCATGAAATGAGAAGGTCACCAAAGCGATCAGACAAAGCCCTTCCAATTAATGTGTGGGGCATATGAGGATATTATTAATGTATTTATTTGGATACCATGGGTAATTCTAAATCCTGTTTATGAGACAACTTACAGAAAAGCTTGAACAATTAGTCACCAGTCAATTGCTGAAGTCATTAGCCTTGTTTGCAAAATATGTTTTATCTGCTTATAAGGTAGGTCCCACTACAGACATTCTCATGGCATTTCATTGCAGGTAAAACATAGTGGGAGTGCAAGAAGAGAGCAAAACTTACCATTGCTGAAAGACTACAGTGTCTCCTGGAGCATGGGAATCATAAAGATGACACACAGAATTATGGGATGCTGGGAAGACCCCTAAAAAACCAAACAAGTCATCTTACATAGCAATATTGCCCAACAATGCTGCAATCATAATAATTCTTCTGGTAGCTCTGCTCCATTCTTTCAGTGGGAGTTGTTTGTCCTTCCATTCTGTCAGAAGAATTGCTCTCTAGATCTAGGTGGATACTGAAATAT
This sequence comes from Thryothorus ludovicianus, assembly GCA_013397245.1. Taxonomy (NCBI): domain Eukaryota; kingdom Metazoa; phylum Chordata; class Aves; order Passeriformes; family Certhiidae; genus Thryothorus; species Thryothorus ludovicianus. Next base: position 100,999 of record VZTB01013686.1, on the reverse strand, counting down.
ATAGGCCAGGCTGCCTCTCCTTACTCCCTGGAGCCAAGCTGTGTTGCGTATTCCCAACCATATAACTCCTATACAACTTTTAAGTCCTCAGAATATGTACTCAGACAAGGAAACATCAGAGGTCTTATGCTGAAAGTAGTTTCCATATGAAGCTAAGTGGCTTTACTACCAAAGGAACCCTTACGTGTACATTTGAATAAATCCATTTGATGTATGTTCAGAGAATATTTCTTCTAAATGATAACTGCCTCTCAAGTTCCTTTGCAGAAACTGAAATACAAGTAACGTCCTGAACCCAGGACACAGGTTCATGCACAAAAATGAAACAGTTCCAGCTGGTACAAAATAACCAACAGATAGTAAAGACTTCTGCTATAAAGCCTCCTTCATCCAGAGGCTTCAGGATTATTGGCTAGGACGATATCTATTTGTTCCTTCCTAAAGAAGGCAATCATCTTAAATAAACAACTGAGAAATTCTAAAAAGAAGGAAAATAGAGGTAACACAAAGATTTTAAAACAAGGAAGTTCTTAAGTGTAACGTTCTCGCACACCAGTACCCTCTAAGCCTCAGAGTTTTATCAACTTTCTTATAAAACCAAGATTTTTGCCTCAGCACTGCAAAGGGCTCCCAGAGTGGAATGAATTTTGCTGTGTCGAATTGCAGGTGTTTTATTACTGGTGGTAATGTAAAAGGCACAAAAAGCAGCTCAATTCCTAGATCCCAAGTGCAGTTAGGAGTGCAAGCAACTACAAAAATCATCCTCTGGATTGTAAACTGCACACTTTTGATAAGAAAGTCATTAGCAGTGAATGAAGAGGGCCCTTTATGATGACATTGTTATATAGCTGCTTCAGAAGCAGACTTTAAGGTCAAAAAGTACTTCACATCTTCCTGCAGTATAGGCAAAATGCCATGTTTTAGGAAATCTGGTACAATTTCCTTTAGTTTGAAGTATCATGATTTCCGTTTTAGTTTCCAGGAGGTATTTCTTTTTTGTGGAACACTGACACTTTATTCCTGAGTGTATGTCATTTGTGCTTCTGTTCCTTTCTCCTGCTATAGTCTGGGCTCTTTATAAAAAATTTTGTAACTAACTCAGCAAAGAAATCTCATTAATAGCTAGCTAATAAAAAATGTTTTCTTTGTAACATTTCTCTCTCTAAATCCAATTAACGTCCAAATGAGGCAAAAAAAAAAAAAAGTCATCTAAAAAATACTCAGTTAGAAGGCAAAATAATGCTAATACAAGTGAAAAGGGCTGGCAAAACAGCAGCAGAAGGAAGAATGGAATGTTCAACATAATCTCAAGGTCCCTGGAGTATATAATGTAGTCTTAGGGTAAACGGAATCTTAAAGAAATGAAGGCACAGTGAGGCAGTTCAGGTGCAGCTCCTGTGAGAAAAGTACCCAAGCAGGCAGCAAGAGATGTAACAGTCCAGGGCTGTTAGACATGGCAAGAAAAAAAGACAGTTCTGACTACAAAGGCTGGGTGTTCTAGAACCTTGTTCACATCCAGCCAACAGCCTGCCAAGAGTCCCTGAGGACTGTGCACCAGCCCCAGAACTTCTTTCTCCTCATCTCATCAGAAGATATCATACGTGCCTTGGGCATCCCAGCCTCAAGAATACCGGGGTGTGTACCTTAGAGAAACAAGAATGACTATTTCTGAGCTACCGTAGGGTAGTCTTCCCTAAAAGGGCAGCATGATGCAAATCCATGCAGTCTGCTAAGAACAAAACTTATGCAAGTTATTTCTGCAAAAAAAATTAATTCCCCAGTATCTACGTTGGAATTTTTTTTAATTTTTGGCCGATATGTGTAAAATCAGGTACACAAATTAAGGCACAGACAGTTATTTGGATTTCCAAAACTAACTCAACATGGCACTAGACTTAGGAAAAGAGGCATCTAATTTGCATGTGACAACATGCTTACCCCCAATTTTTATTAAAAACTTTTTTAAGGACTGATTCATACCAAAATATACTACTAGAAGTCTGAAAACAAGTCAAAGTGCAGCCATTTAGCAGTAACTTTGTGCTGAGCACATTAATCAGAGGTACACCAAGCACCTCAAAGTCTCTTTGACCAGGCACATTCAGCCGGATTGGTCTGGTACCAGAACTGGGGCTTTTGCCTCATTATCTGTTTAAAAAGGCAGAAACCACTGAACTGTGGTATGGTAAACAAGCAAATGTTTCCAAACTCTCAGTTGATTCCATTAATATAACAAGCAGGATGCCAAACTTAGTTCCTGACTAACCTCAAACAACAGGATTAAGTTTATGATTTTTTGTTGACTGGATGACTACTGGGTTCATTAAAAATACATATTGAGTGACACAGTAGGAATCATAGCTGTAGCTGATTCTACTGGAAATTAAAAATTGGCAGTAGTCTGCCTCTCACATGCCAGTTAGGACATTCACACACAATTAAAGCTGTGTTATTTATACAGCTATTATCAATTTATCTATATTTCAGTCTTAAATTCTGAATTAGATTAGTATATCACAGCTCTGTGTCTTGAACAGAGTTTTCCATGTAGAAATTTCCAGCTGCAGTTCCCCAGGAGGCATATTAATTACATACATAGGAAAATTTTACACAAAATTCAGCTTTAGGATCCTAATGTCAACATTCTAATTTGTTCTCCTCCTGGCTCAACAACATGCCTGAAGAATATGATTAGCTGTTTTGCACATGCAGAACTGGAGAAAAGTAGAGAACCAAAATTACTCCACTCCTATGTGGGCAGCCTGAATAGAAGCTGAGCATATTGGGCCATCATTGTTTCTTTCCCCTCTTTCCAGAAGATGGTCACCATTGAAGAGGCTGGAATAAACCCAGCACAAGCCACTGTACACAGCTGCTCATGATGCTGTGAGACATAGCTGCCTTTCCCTGTCTTTGTCCCATGGAAGCCCCCAGAGGAACATGCTGGTGGTACCTAAACTCTCAGTCTGTTCTTGGCTGATTTCTGCTGTCATTATAAGTGGGCATCACAGCAGCAGGCAAGTGAATGGTCCTTTGTCCCTACAGAAAAATGCTACCAAAAGTTGTGACAGCTGCAGCATAGTTAGAGCCAGGCAAAGCATTTTTGGTGAATGCCATGGTATCCAAAAATGTGACTTCAGCTGATTTCAATAACAAAAATAATCATTTTATGTTAACTACATTTTCAGTCTTGGCTCAGATTTTTTCCTCCATGGTCAGATTTCCAAATTAATGAAGAGAGGCAGGATACTACTGTCACCCAGCTGCACGGGAGAGGCACAGGTCCCCAGTGTTTCCTTGGAAGTGAGGGGGATATCGAAAAAATGCTCTAACCATTTGGTTACAAATACTGTACAAATGCTGGAGATTAAACATTTCAAGCAAGCACAGTTAAACTTTCTTTTCCATGTGAAATATAACAAATATGATCTTTCTCTTTAAAAAAAAAAAAAATGCACTTTGGTCCTGTTATTACTTTTCTTTTTCTGGCTTGTAGAAGGAATAAAGCCAAAAATCAAGAAGCTGCACATTTGCTTTGAAAATACCTTTGACAGGTAATTGGTGTGTAACACTGCCAATGCCACGAGCAGTTACAGCAGACTACAGCTTATCAACATTTGAAAAGGGATTTCTGGAAGTACAATGAGCAGCAACCCATCACTGGCACACACATTCCTGTTTGCTCCTGTACCTCCTTGTGAATTCTTATATTCTGTAACGTAAGTAATCGAGGTTGTCATTTTCCAGGATCCCTTAATCCCAAGAACTCTCACTTAATCCCTTTCGTATTATATTTATTCAGAGCAGTTTCTTCTCCAATATTTAAGATTTGACACAGACCACAGGACAAACATTTTTATCGCTACATTTCATTATTATGTATCTTTCATGTCTGTCAGAGAAGATCTTCTTGTAATCTAAGAATGTAAAAAAACTAAAGTATTTGAATATCTGAAACCATTTCTTTTGCTGCTTTTAGAATAGAAAGAAATTGAAAGGAAAAAAAGAAAGCCACACATCGATTGTCTTTGACCATAGGTCAACTAGGCAGTATATCTGCACCATGTTTACTTTTCACATAAGGCAGAAACCTTCTCTGCCTCTTTAATAGCCTTTGAATTTACAAAGGCCAAGGCTAGCTGTGAGCCTGAGCTGCAAAATCACACCAGCACTAGTGCCTTCAACTTCAATGTTTAGTTATTTTCAACAGACTTTTTGGCAAGCCCACTAGACTTGCTCGTACGTGTGTGCTGCTGCTTTTCATCTGCCTCCAGAAGCCAGGCTTGGTTGGAAAAGGTGCTGGGTAAAAGCTGTACAATGAATTAGGCTTTGAAACCAGGAAGGGAGCAGGGGGAGGGGGGAAGGTGCTGGGGAGTGCATGGGGAAGGGGGTACAGAGATATCCTTATCGAAGGACACTGATATCCTTATCTTAAATTTCATTATTAGATGAAGGCATCTTTCTATATCTTTATCACATGGTTACAAAGAGAAGAGGAAAAATATTGCAGAAGATGCATGATCTGACAGACTGGTGCATTTAAACTTAATTCTTTGCCTCCAGATTTTTCTCACCCACACTTCACTTTCTTTTCCTACTGCTGTCATCATGCATTTGTTGTCATTCAGATGTCTAATGTGGGAGCCATCCAGATGTACTTCTCTTCCCACTTATTTAATCATTCCAGTCTCATTAATGTTATAGACTTTGTGTATGTGTGCTCTGTTGATGAAAGTCAGGCTTACACCTTTGTAAATCTGCAAAAGTCTCAGTCTAATGAAGCTACCTAGAAAAAAAAGAGCATTTTCTGGCAGAGAATTCAAAAGCAGCAAAGCTGTACTTCACTCATCCCTGGGTTATCAAAAAGTCTAAGCAAATTCTATCTGGACCCCAAGCCCAGCAAAAAAACTCTCATAGATGGAATGATCTTAAAAGTAAGCCAGAAAATATATATAAAAAAGACTGATAATGTATATGTATCAGATTGTCAAGAAAAACCCTATCTTAATGCAGTTTATTAGAATCAAATTTCTATCTTAAAACACTCTAGTAGATTTTTTCATTCTATCAGATTTAATAAAATGTAAATGTTATTAGATTTATTGATAAAAACTACATTTCTAACTCTAAATATTAAAACAAATCTTATCAGTAAGTTCTTTTTATGATCAGTTTAACATTTTATAGTTTGCATTCACTGGGAAGACAAGTAATTAAAATTATACTATACAGAGGATCCATCATGCAACAATAATTCGGACATGTTTGCAGAAGAAATTAGTATATCAAAGGCACAGCTAATACTTTCAATAGGAAAAGAATCACCCTCTAAGGAATGCAACTGCAGGAGCATCATTTGTTTTGTAACAATGTCTGTTGAATCACCTACCTGACATTTTCATTTGCACAAGAGAATCCACCAGAGGCATGCAGCGGGAGTCAACCAGGAAAGAAATCCCAACTGCCAAGAATTTGTATGTTTTTAATTTGCAGACATGCAATTATGCTTTTATCCAAATGGCTTAAGAGGTGAATCAGGACTATATTATTCACATACAGTAGTAATTCACTCAGACCCTCAAAAATCAGAAGAACTGCTCTGAAAAAAGGTTGCTGTACTATAATGTATGGCATTCCTACCACATCTAGAATTTCAAAAGTGGTGCAATAATTTGGTAAATATTTTAGGAACATAATCATGGGCAGTTATGAATTGGCAGAGTTTCACTAAGTTAACTTCAACAAAACTTCTATTTACATCAGCTGAGAAGCAGCACAAGAGAATTTAACTCAGTGTATAGGGCAATGAAAGAGAAAGCCTTTCCCTACGTCTTACAGGGAGAGCATGTGCTTTGCATTTAGCCCAGCATCCTATGGCATTAGGGCATGCAAGCAAGTCACCTCACCAGCTCAAAGAAATGCTATGATTTTCCAATGAACAATATCAACTTGTGTCAAATAAAGATAAGCTCATGTTCTTGTTTTCCAGTAACATTCCAAAAGTACTGATTTTGGCATTCTGAACAAAAAGAAATATGAATGAAATTGCAAGAGGACAAATGCACAGAATGTGTCCCTCACTTGATGTTATGTCGCAGAAAGATTTGTCTGATAGAAAGGACCAAAGAATTGTTTAATATTTACATTTTCTCTAGAAACCTTTTTTCCTTGAGGGTCATTTTATCTCATTAAAAAAGCCCTGACCGTACGTTTGTGGTTCAATACAGATGCTGAGAAACTGTTTTCTTTCATTCCACACATGCACAAGCAAACACATAGAGTAGATTAAAAAGGCATTTTCAGTGCTATGACGTATTTTAGAATTGTGAAATAGAAAAGGGTTCTTTGCCCCAGCTAATAAGACATTATTTACAAAATCTGCAGCTCTCTCCCATGCCCTGACAGTGTATATGCAGTGGTGAACAGTAGTCTGCTGTTTCAGGGTTTTCTTCATTATTATACCAGAATATTATGCTTTTATATGTCATCTTGCTGGCAATTAATATTTATATCAACCATGCATGATGCTTATTTCTTTTTCTCAGCATTAAAATCAGATTTAATTAACTCATTTTTACTGAGATTTGACTTTATTGCACATTAGCCACTGTTATATTGTAAACACGTAAATCATTATGAAAGCATTTATTTTTGCTATAGAGTATACTATTCACTTTATATTTGAGAATGCCTGCTGGTTTAGTCTTTGATTTGAATGTGAAAATTTTACATAATAGTCCCAAATGCAGCTTAAGGGATCTGAATCTAAAATAAAAACATAACTGTCAAACTGTCAGGTTTTCCATTATCTGTTTTTTCGAGTCACATGGTATAAAAACAAAACAAATGCAGGATATGGCTAACAGGGAAATTTTCAAAGCATGGCTATTTAATGGATTGGTACAACCATCCCATATATTTCTGCCCCAAGGAGCCCAGACGGGTGCAGGAGAGAGAGAAGTTTGGGAACAATTTCTAACTTACTGAGAGAAAAAGTGGGACAGGACTTTTGGAGGCCACATAGAAAAAGTTTCTAAAAACCTTTGCAAAACTCCAGAAATTTTACATGCTCTTCTACCTTACTTTTGTTTTCTTTAGAAGGGACTGTTAATTAAACTATGGTGGGAACAGCATATCAGTGACTCCAGCACTGAGCTCAGAAGTGGTATAAACTCTCAGTTTACAAAATCACAAGCTCACAACTGCTCTTTATAAAGCTGATGTCTATTGTCATTATCATTGTATGAATTGAATCTAGTAACAACATATGTAGTTTGGTTGAAATAAAATATAACTTCAATAAAAAGGAACAGAGGAAGTTGTTCCCTTATTTTTAGGAGCATTTTTTCATATTCCCAATAGGAATTTTTATTTCACAACTCACATAGACAAGACGAATTGGTTGCTAAAAGGAACACTTTTACCATTAATATTTTGTGGGTTCTTTTTTTCCAGCAAGATCTACCTGCGTGTTCTCACTTTTGCCTATTAGTTTTTTCTTTTTGCTTGGCTTTTTCCTTTTGCAAACCCTCTGCACATTGCAATCTTACTGAGAATGCAGCTTTTCAGTGCTGCGCTTACTTAATTACCTTGACTAAGTTATTCCTTCCATTTCATCAGCCGTCCATGAACGTATGTGTGCTTTAAAATACTAACAAAATGTTCATAATACAACATAAATACTAATGCCCATAGATTTTCTTCTCTTTGGAAAAAAAATTGCTCTTTTCAAGCTATCTAATGTATCCAAATCAAGACCCCTGTAACTATCCATTAAAAAAGTTGCAGATCAAATAACAGCATTCCTCACAGGTTCCCTGTGTGAAATCCTTAGCTGTACTTGTATGCCAAAGTTTTAAATACCATTAATTCTGTCTCATTTTATACTTAATACAGAATGACAGTCACAAAAGAGTTAGGGGTAGGCTGCATCCTCTGCTGGGTCTCACCATGTGTCTCCATCCACTATTCAGACACCGGAGGCATTGTTTAAAGAACCATACTCTTGTCAAGGACTTCAGAGATTATTTAGATCACCTAATTACACTTTCAGCAGAAATGTTTCAGAGAATAAAAGAAATCTACAGGCCGTCTTGTATTTTTTAATTTGTGGAAAGAAAAAAAATAAGTAAAAATTTGACTGCTATTCATATTTTGATTTTTTTTAAAGTTTATGAACGTTTTATAGGATGGATTTGTACAGGGTTTGCCATTGTGCTACAAACATTACACTTACCAGCTTTTCATATTTTAAAGACTACAAGCTGATTGATCAACACAGCTTCTGGCCCTAATGCACAAACCACTGTAGCAGTGTCAGTGCTGATAGATGTTTATCTCAGCTATTCTAAAAGTCCTCCAGGCATGGTGATCTCTTATTGTCACCAGTGGTACTGGTGGACCACTCTAATCCATTTGCTCTTCTAAATGTTGAGAGTTTTATTCCAATATCTTACCTTAATCCTGCTGCTGAAATCCAGTTATCTTCTATTTATCTGTCAGTTTGTTTATTTTCCCTTTGGGGCCTGTCTTAATAGAACTGATATGCAAATTATCTAAGTACTCCTTCCCTTCTCTATTCAAGGGGATGACATTTTCCCTGTCCTCACTTTTTACTAATGTCACAAACTATTTGACTATAGTTGGTGTTTTTATAGAAAATTATGAGGAAACATTTAAAATGTTTAGCTTTTCAGCCTCATCTCACAGTAGGAACAAAAGGAACAACATGCTGAGCAGACCTACAGCAGTAGTGTGACTACAAGTGGCCAACAGCAACTGCTTAGGAAAATGATAAGGCAAGCTGAAATCATATTTCTCTTAATATTGCTCCCTCTACCTTTAAAAAACTACTCAGAAACATGCAGCGTCAAAAACTGTATCTCTGCCTTTTTGTATAAGGATGTTTTCTGGATTGCATTTCAAGCCATTATCCTGCAACGAGTTTCAGGATTTATATATACAGTATTAAAAAAAAAAAAATAGTCTTTTTCCATCTAACCATATTAGTGCCCCAGTTTATGTATTATAGAAAAAGTAATTTTAAATTGACCTGCCTGGTACATTCACAGGTTCATAGATTTCTACATCCCATCCCTCATTCATCTCTCAGTGTCTCTCCCCAGGTGAGCCTGGGTGCAGGGCTGGAGCCCCGGCAGAGCTGAGCTGAGGAAAACCCCTGGCCATGGCCCCACGGAGCCCAGCACAGAGTCCCTGGAGTGTGGGGAAGCCCCAGGGGAGTCCCTCCCAGCCCCATCTCAATCTGCAGCTATTTTCAGGTGCAGAAAATGAACTTAGTCTATTCATTGGAGCAAGGATTTTAGTAGGTAGATTATTAAAAATGAACTTTTTTTTTAACTATATCATAACACCTGTTTGTAAATGTAAGTCCTCACCAGTTTCAGAGCTTTCATAAATATTAAAATTTGTCATCCTTACTTCTGATTTCTACCCCCTTCTTGCAAAAATACATGCAGATTTCACAGAACTGGCAATGTAATTGCTTAAAAAAAATTAACTAGTTTTCAAGATTCCCACTGCAGCACAAGGACAAAAAAAACATGATTACTTTTATGAGCTAATAAGAACCAGCTAAATCTTCATCAGTGCCATATATTCTGAGCCAGTAGCTCCTTAGCAACTAAAAAAATATTCCCTGCAGGAAAAGACAAAAATTTGAAAACTATATGTTTAGCTGGTATTCGCCTGAGGTGCAAAACATAAATCAAATTTTCCAGGACTTTGACATTTTTATGTATTTATGCTATATTGAGCCAACAGCTTAACCCAGGTTTAGTTGTTTTTCACAATACATTTTATGAATAATGTACTATGTGCAAACCTTTTTGAAAAGGGAATACTGTCCTGTGTTAGCACAGTGAATTGGCATTTCATGGTAATTTACTGGGATAATGTACATTAGGATCAATGTTGCCAGTGACAAAAAATAATTACATATCAGTGCTTCAATACCAACATAATTGAAAAATTATGAAGAATACTCATAATTTTGAAAAGTGAGATGTCTTTGGTACAGCTGTACTATGTTACAATTTCGCAACAATTAAAAAAATCATATCCTGTAAATATGGTGCATGAGACAATGTCTCTTTCTTTTCCTTAACCAACTCCTCTCTCCATGTGCAGCAGGACAGAGCACTCAGCAAAATATTTCACCCAGCTCCTATTTCAAAAGTCTTTCTCTCGCCCCAGAAGAATCAGTTGGTGGAATTAAAATCACATCAAGAGAGGGGGAAAAAAGGTCTGATATGTTGCAGCATCAGTTCTTTAGGCTCCATATTGCCTGGTATTTCTAGGTACTCTGAATTGCACCAGGGCTTTAGGGATCAGGCAACAAAACCAGAAAGCCATGCTCTGCCTTCTTGATGGATTCAGACACAGAAGGTATAATTCAAGATACATCTCTGTGCACGCTGCATGTAATATGATTTTCAAAATCCTTCTATAAAAGCTGTAAAATATGCCTGCAAATTTTATAGACATTGTAGAGTACAAATATTTAATTTAAACTAATTATGCCTAATAAAAATTTTTTACTAGCAAGAATTGCTGCAAAAGCAATAATTATTTCAATTTCATTTCCATTACCTTCTTTTGGCTGCTTCACCTTCATCTTTCTTTCAACCTTGCACACTAAAATCACATTACATAGCCATTATTTTTTTCAAAGTATCCCTGAGTGTCATTTCCTTCAAATTGACTACATCTTTAAAGATTTTCTCTTTAATCTTGAAACAGTCACAATATTTGCTCTTTTGTCAACAGTAAAAAACAACTCCCATCATTCAGCTTTACTACTGTAAAGGTATATCTAGCCTTCTGTTTGAACACTCTAGACTTGATTGCTAACAGGAAATGAGACAGCCTGAGATGCTCCTTTACTTGCTGCTTTTATAATACCAAAGCTGCTAGATGAACTGATAGAAGTTTCCCCATCACTGTGAATCAGCTTTAATATGTTATGCTGTGATTTAATTGTTTGACAGTGTGATTCCCCTGAAATGGGATTTTTTTCTTGTAGCCAACTTATTAACATGAAAACATGCTAGGTGCTGCAAAGGCTGCTAACACATTGTTTGTCTTTAGATGCTTCCAGATTGGTATTGCAGTTTTCTTTTGACTTTGCACATTTAGCTTCCATTAAAATTAATTGAAAGGCTGTACACTGAGCAAAAATACGAACATAAAAGCACATACTCAAAACAAAATTAAGCCAGTTAAATGATAATATTAAGGAATAAGTTAAAACATCCCAAGAATTGGCAGGCAATTTCTGTAAAAATTCTGAGATATTTCTCTCCTCTTCCTTCCCCAGGTCTGGCATCAATGGGCAAGGTCTACAATATGTTGAGATATGTCATCTCCAACTTTGATATACTGAAGATTTCAGTACAGCACTTCACAAAGATCCTCTCCCAGGATCTGAAAGCAGGTTGTTACCAAAGGAGACAAAAAACAATGCCAGTTTCCCATGCAAATATTCTATAATGAGCAGATTTTGATCAATAGCTATGTTTAGATCAACATGGTCTTTTTTTTTTTTATCAGGGACAAAAACAAGCAGTTTTTATGATGACCTACATATTTTATGATGAACTACATATTAACAGGGAAGAAAGAGAGTAACTCCCACAACTATATATAGAAGCTTAAGAAATTCATTAGGATATGTGAGATATATCCATTAAGTTCAACATCATGTTCATTACAAGCTTGAGAGAGAGAATGAGGAAAAGGCACATTATCTGAGTCCAGCATGAGGACTCCAACCCAGTCCAGGTGCACTGAAGGTGCTGCCAGCTTAATTGCTTTTAGATCCATCATCTGATCATCTGCATCTGTGTTCTGACCCATATCTTATATTATGAGAAGTTTTAAGACTGCATTCATATTCATGTTAGAATCATGTTAGAAATCACACTTCATCTAAAATAGACCTGAACAGTGTGCATAGAGCAAAACACCCCCCTGATGTAATTCTATTTCTTTAATGAAGGGATTTATTTAGCTCATAGTGTAAAGTTCTGATCTAAGACACATACATTCAGCTACCAATGGAAAGATTATCTGGGTATACTTCATTCTGATGTTCAGATATAAAAGATTCCATGCAGGTATAAGAGCAGCTAAAGGTAGATGCTTTCTCCTCAATATGTATAAATTGGAGAATGAGAGATATAAATTGAAAGGAATGTTTCACATGTGTCTTGCAGATATATATTGCAATAAGACAAACACTGAACTTGGGTTTAAAATCCCCACTGCTTTCTTTCCAAGATATGCTGCTGATACTGGTTCCACATTACTTCTCAAAAATGGGCATTTCATGCTGTTCCACTTTCACGAATTATACAGACTTGCCTCAGATGCATGTAGATATTAGCAGCTCTAACAGACCTTCATTGAAAGGAAATACCTAAAAATTTCAAATGTAATTAATATCTGTACAGCATTACCTCTGGTAGGGCTTTTCCACTTTGCAAGATACTCACTGATTCAGTTAGGAACACATTTCATGTTTTACTGAATGGTTAAATTTTGCCTATGCATTTGTCAGCAGTATTCAGAATTCCATCTACAGTGATGTTTAAAAATTGTAAAATTAATATAATTTTCTAATTATTTACATTTACATTCTTCAGACAATCATGCCACAGTTCAGTTTTCCTTTAAGTGTCTACCTATCCTTAATATATCAGGATTCTCCAGCTTACTTACATGTTTTCATAATATCTCAATTATATTGAATAATGAGGATAATTCAAAAACACATTTGCAGGCCAAATAATTGCATATCTTATGTTTTATTTCAAATGTGTTAATTACTAATGGCTGTGTTCAAAAATTCCATTTGGATTATAATAACTACCATAAGTCCTGCAATTACTACTCATTAGGTACTAATGTGGCCATATCCTTTCTTTTGAACTCAATCATCAGGCTTTCAAAATAAGTCTAAGAAATAAAAAAACTACTATAACTCTGCTTTACTAACTTCTTCTCTATCTGACTTTGCAGTAGTGACATACACACCTAAAAATCCCAAAAGGTATTGACTACTTCCTGAGAAGCAGATGGGTTTGTGTCTAGAGCTGCAAGTGAGCATTCCCCATTTAGTGGTACCTTATCACAGATGGTTTCTTTGGGTGAGGCTTTAGGAGCAAGAACTGTGTGAGACAGGAAGGATCCATTTCAGCAGAAATATGTAAGGTGGCAGTAGTAAAAATTCACATGCATCATAGATCTGTATGGGACTGAAGAGCTCGTCTGTCAAATCTCAGATGCCAAACCCTGTCTACAGATCTCAGGTAATATGGAACCAGGGAGACTGGCAGCACATCCTGTACACTTCAACTATGCTGAGAAAGAGGCAGAAAAAAACTACACAGGAGTTTAATTCTTTGGAGAAAAATAGGTATGTAGGAGAAGAAGCTCAGACAAGTGTTTATATAATTCTTTTAAATAACTAGAACTGTTCGTTCCTACTTCAATTCTGTAAGTGGGCTCCTGAAAACTTTCATGCAATAGGCCTATTGGCAGCAAGAAGGCAGAGGCTATGCATATATGTATTTATTAATTTTATACATTTATGCCCTCAAAATTCCTTATCGGAGTTTAACGCCCCTTAAGCTGTTCAGTGTAAGTTACAGCAATCAGTCCATGTGAGTTTAAATCTGAATTTGCCATACAACATCATAGAACTCTCCCACTGAGGGTCTCTTCATAACCAGACTCATGGAGCTACATTAAGCATAAACCAGAGAAGTATCATCTTGACTATGCATGACATAGCCTGAAGTACACAATGTGTGTCATCATTTCAGTCAAAGCTGACCCACTTTGCAACCACCAACACTTCAGGCATTTGTTAAATCGACAGAAGGCATCAGTGCAGGGTTAAATACTTATCTGGACAGCTATAAATCCTGAAGTAAAATGTACACATATTCCAGAAAAATAGATTTGAACTCCTGTATTTGTCCCCAGTCACTAAGTAACTACAGCCCCACTTCTTCTGCTCCAGATCTCAGCAACTGTCCAATGTCCACCTTTGCTTCTACATTTGGCTATTCAGGTCTTTAATTTATCTCATCTTAGTTGTTACCTCTGCATATTGCTCAGCCACTATCACTCTGACTACGCCCTTGACTATATCATTTTAATTCTGAATATTAATAGCAGAGCAATTTGTTTATCCCAGTCATTCACAGGTATTTAGACAGGAGTAGCTAAGTTTTGGGGAGAGTCTGCCATCAGCTAGTCATCTCTTCTAAGAATTATCATTCAACACCATTTTTAAGCAAGCTTAATTTTGAGAAATGGATTGATCATGTCATTTCCTTCTTGTTAAAAGATAATAAAGTCATATTCTCTGAATTAAAATTTTGTGTTCTATGGCATAACCTTTTCAATGTGCTTCCTTCTGATTTGAAAACCACTCCATTAATCTTTATTCAAGCAGTAATTGATAGGTATATGATAGTAAAGTGTCTATTCAATGAAAAGCCATGATAGAAGCTAAAATGGCACACTGCAACTAACATATTGGTTAGCTAAAATCTGGTCATTTATTCCTACGAAAATTTGCAGTAGGGACACAAACTAACATGACATGAATCTGTTCTCTTGACAAATTTTTTTTCAGGGCAAAGAGCATAATGAAAATTGCAAAAGCTATTGCACTAGCTTAAATCAAACCCATGGCAGAATAATGTACTTAAACCTGTGGCCTTCTGAAATGCAGTAGGAACTGTAATTTAAGGTGCAATCAATTCCCCAGCTGAGACTTTTATATATGGGAAATATATATGTTTCTCATATACTAGAAACATGATTATGCAACCACAGAACCACATAATCATATAAAATTCAGGACTGAGAAGTCTTCTGTCACATATTTCATCATGAAATTCCCTTCAGTTTAGTTCCTGGCATGAAACTGATGTTCACCAAATGAATATACTGTTAGCATTTTAAAAGAAACATCATATTTGCCTAAAGTGTACATGGGGATACAGTAACTGTTTAGGATGAGGCAAGTCATTGTTCTGACTGATTAGGTTCCATAATTAGAAAAGAACAAAGCTGATTTCTCTGATGCACAGATTTAGTTCTCTTTTTGGGAACAGATCAAGAAATACTTTGAGATGAGTATTTTAGTGTTTGTACATCAAAACTTCCTACTCAGTAAATAAACTGGCCCATATCAGCCAGTGGTTATGAAACCTTGATCCAGATGACATTTTCCTTGTGTCCAATTCATATCTGCCAGTCTCAAGTCCCATGAAAATAATCTGAAAATGCTTTGTGACATCACAGAGGCAGGCAAAAGAGCCCCAAAACTCCAGTGTTACTCCCTATCTTCTAGGAATGCAACTATGAAATATAGTATAGTTAAAGCTGATGATGAGGTATAACTATTGTCTCATTATTGCATAGGTTCTTCAAATAAAAACCTAATGAGGAATTTTTGAACAATAAATTCCTAAGCACAAAATTTATTGTTCAAAGGTCTAATGGGATCTTAAAGGCAGACTATATGAGATAACTAGGCCAGAATTCACTCTTGCAACTTATGGGCGACTCCAAGCAGCAGTACAATTGTCACATACTTTTGACAGAATGGCACCTGTTGACTCTTCTCACTCTGAGTGAAGGTTCTGAATTAAGGACTTGTCATAGTTAACCTCAGCCAGCAACTAAATACCATGCAGCTGCTTGCTCCCTCACCTCCCACCTTCCCTCTGTCGAAGGATGTGGAGTAGAATAGAAAAAAAAAAGATAAAACCCTGGGTTGAGATAAGAACAGATTAACAATTGAAACAAAGAAAGATGTAACAATACTAATCATGACAGTAACAATAATCACAATGAGAAGAAAATTGGGCTGGTTTTGGCTGGAGTGGAGTTAATTTTCTTCACAGTAACTAGTGTGTGGTTGTGTTTTGGATTGGTACTGAAGATTTGTACTGATAATATGTATTTTTGTTATTGCTGAGATGGGCTCTCAGGCTGTCAAGGAGTATTCTGTTCTTCTCCTCATCCCACCATCAAGGAGGTGGGGTGCACAAGGAGCTGGGAGGGGACACAGCCAGAACAGGTGACCCCAATTGACCAAAGGGATATTCCAGACGATATGGCATCATGCACAGCATATAAAGGAGAGGGAAACAGGAGGAATGGGGGGACATTTGGAGTGATAGTGTTTGCCTTCCCAAGTCAACATTATCCATGATGGAACTCTGCTTTCCTGGAGATGGCTGAACACCTCTCAACCCATAGGAAGCAGTAAATGAATTCCTTGGTTTGCTTTGTGAATGTGTATGGCTTTTGCTGTTAAATTTTCTTTATCCCAGCTCCTGAGTTTTCTTGCTTTCACCCTTCCATTTCACTCCGAATTGTTGGAGTGAGAAAGCCACTGTGTGGTGCCTGGTCGTTGACTGGAGTTAAGCCATGACAAGGAGAGAGAGATTGGAATGAAACCCAAGAGAAATAAACGATGCAAAATACATCTGCTGACCAATGATCAGCCTGTCCCCCAGTGACAGTCAGCTCCCAGCCAAACCCCCTCAATTTATATACTGGGAATCCCACAGAGGCACGGAATATCCCCATGCCCAGCTGGAATTAGCTGCCCAGATATGATCTCTTCCAGCTTCTTCTGCATATCCTTGCTGGCAAAGAATGGGACACTGAAAATTTCCTGACTTAGGACAAGCACTACTTAGCAACATCTAAAACATCAGTGTGTTATCAACATTATTCTCATCCTAAATTCAAAACACAGCCTTATATCAGCTGCTGAGGGGAAAAAACCTAATTCTGTCACAGCTGAAATCAGGACAGGTCTTTGTCAGCAAATGCTGAACATACCCTCTCAGCACATTGGAGTATCCTCATGCACAGTTGATCTTGCATTTCTCTTGCCACTGCATGCACTTTAGCATCCTATAAAGTTAATGTTAATCAAAGATGGGTGGAAAGGCTCAGTGCTTTCTCAATTTGCTGCATGGTCACTAATAATCATAAAACTTGTTCAAGAAAATATTCACCTGCCATTGGTCTAAGGGAGAGCTTCTCAAGCACTGTAGAATAAACAGAAAATCACAAAGTCAAGAGAGATGCATGAAGAAGTTTCAGACATCACAGAATGAAAGCCATTTGCATTCAGGAAGTGTCACATGCATTGCATTCTGTTATTAATCTGAAACCTTTAATCATTGACAAATGTATTCCCAGAGCACTTCTGAGAAAATCTGGAGGATCTTTTTCCCTCTTCAGAATTTCTGTTTGATTTTATGAGCACTCTGTTTCTAATAGTCTACTGTTACATACTAGTGCTTTTTTTTTATTATTATTATTGTCTCCCTTTTAGGCACTTATTAAAGCAGACCTTGCTCTGTAAAACCTAGTCCTCCTTTTACTATCTTACACTCATTAGGGCATTAGAAGCTCATGGGATAATATCAAACAGCTGTAGCTGCACAGCTGAAGTGACTCACGAGAGTGACTGGTCAGTGGCTGTGTACAAGACTAATGAACTGTCTGTAGTCCACAAAAGGACTAACTAATCCTACAGACTGCAGCTGTGCTATTGTACAGTGAAGATACACCGACCAAAAATGGTCAAACACAGCCTAAAGTTGTACAGCAGAAAGCAAACATATGGTGCTGCTAATTGCAAGAATCTGAGAACATGCTTTAAATATGGATAAAGTAATTAAATTAAAATGAATGAAAAACACAGGATAATCAATTAGAAGATGAATATGAAATCCAAAATATATTGCAGACTAATAGGTTGGGGCCCTGCTTATTGAATAGTTGGATTCTACCAAGTGTTGCCAGATCATGAAGTGTCAGGTTTGCTATTTTCTGTATTTAAATGTGCCTGATAAACACAGCATCAGGCCAAGAGGTGTGGAAAGGCTGAGCAAGTTTTGTCCCCACAAGAGGTGAGACTCAGAACATATCCTCATGCACTCAGCTATGAACAGTGAGTAGCTACACCCTCAAATAAAGGTCAAAGTGTTAAAAGAGTCAAGATTCCTCTGCTGTTGGTAAATACAGTAGCCCGTGCAAGAGACAGATGCCAGAAGGAACAGACAATAGTCAGAACTGTAAAAACTTTGCTCTGGGGTTTGAATCATCTGTGGCCAGGCTGCAGGTTATTAGAACTCAATTCATTTGCACGAAGATACTCTTACTGCTGCTTGTGATTAATGACATTTGGACAACATGACAGAAGACATTAAGGTACGTAATCAAGAAGGCAAAAGTCATATGGGATATAGAAAATGGGAAGAAACAGTCTTGGTTGTGACTGAAAGGAAACCAAGAATATCACAATTAGCACTGCTTAAATCATACGTATGAGATTTTACCAAAAAAAAGTGCCATTAAACATTCCTTTGAAATATGACAGGGATAAAGGTCTTGACAAAAGACATTAGCAGACACCTAGGCCAAAGATCAATGTAGCCTATTGTTCCTTCACTAATCCATAATGGCTGAAAATGCTCTCTGTGACCTTTAATAGCTCAAACAATTTCAATGACTGTTCTAGTGATGTTAGTATTCTAGTGATATATTCAAGTGCAATGACAACAGTTTTTTTCTGACACTCTAACCTAGGAGCCTTTAAATTTGGCTTGCAAATTAAAAAGTCCAGAGTTTAATCTGATGAAGAGCGGAAAAAAGACAAGATTTCATATAAATGCCTATTTGCAGGTCATAATATCACCAGCTCTACAACTATAAATCTATTGTGAAAATTAAACATGCCAGGAGTAAGGTACCAAAGATCGCACCTCCAAAACAACTCACATCTAAAGAAATATATATTAGGTTTGTGTGACCAGGTTTGGTGGAGTGGGGAGCTGCAGGGGTGGCTTCTCTGTGAAGCTCCCAGAAGTTTCTTCCATGTCCAACAGAGCCAATGCCAGACTTCTCCAAAATGGACCCACAACTGGCCATGGCTGAGCTCATTAGAGATGGTGGTAACACTTCTGTGATAATATATTTAAGAAAGAGAAAAAAAAAAGTTGTGCAGAAGTAATTTAGCATCCAGAGAAGAGAGGACTGAGAATATGTAAGAGGAACAACTTTGTAGACACCAAGGACAGTGAGGGAGGAAAGGAAGAACATTTTTCAGCCACCAGAGCTGAGATTACCCTGCAGATCACGGTGAAGGAGCTGTGCCCCTGCAGCCCATGGAGGTCCATTGGGAGGAGACCCACACCAGAGCAGATGGATGCCCAAAAGAAGGCTGTGGTCCCATGGTAAGCCAGTGCTGGAAAAGGCTCCTGCCAGGGATCTGCAGATCCATGGAGAGAGGAGCTCATGCTGAAGCAGGTTTCCTGGTAGGACTTGTGATCCCATGGGGGACCCACACTGAAGTTAGAGTTGTCTGCAAAGTGTAACTGGATAGGATATAATATTTTTAGAAAGAGGTCTAGGAACAAAATTTGGTCGCAGAGAAAGTCATCTACACCTATTAGTGAAGATGAACAAAGGATCTCTTGAAATAGAGCAGCTGGGGACACCAGCATGTGATTGCAATCAAATTGAGATAGCTCTCCCAAAACCCTGACAAGTTACCCAGAGCTACAGTGGTACAAGAAAGATCAGATTCTAGCTCACTATATTCATCTACACAGCTTGAGGGAAACCAGCTGGACTACCCTGACTCTGTTTCTGGAATGCCTTTAATGCAAGATCAGGCATTTTTCCAATAGCTTTGCCACTGATAAGAAACACTGCTTTTACTGAAACTGTGTTATAACTTGAGAGCTTTTCCTTTAGGATAACACAGCAAGCAACCGGATTTGATTTTTTTGCTTGATATTACAAGCTTCATCACAAGAATGAAATTGTGCTTTCTACCTTGACACTTAAGCCTGTAGTGACAACTAGGCATCAAGGCTAGGTCTGCAACTACAATCTGTATTTCTCTTCCAAAATCTTGAGTATTAAATATTTCCTTGTTGTACTAGTAAGAATGAAAGAAACAGCAACTAGCATAATTAACTTAGGATTTCATATATTTTAGTGAACTAAAATTGATTAGTAGCACAGGACTTGGAAACAATACAGTTTGGCAATTTTTTTTTTTGTTTGGGGTTTTGTTTTGAGTTTTTTATTTTGTTTATTTTTTGGGGGGGACGGGGTAGTTGTTTTGTCCCTGGATAATATACTTTACTTAAAAAAGTCTGACCACATTTAATAACTGACAAACTGTCCTTAGAACAGTACCATAGAGGTCTAAAATTAGATGCTGATGGCATTCTTACCACCATAAACCAGAAACAGTTCTATTGATAGAAATAGAGGATCAAGGACATTGAAATTCCTAATTCACATTTACTGCCTGGCTACATGAACAAATCCCAGGCTCTTGTAAATGGAAAGGAGATATAAATACAGTCTCAGCAACTTTCCTCACAAAAAAGACAGGAAAATTTTGGTCACAGACCAAAATGCAGGACATATTGTGAGAGCTCCCTGTATCAAGATGGGCTGTATCAACAGCACAGCATTTGCAGTGCTGTGTTATATACACAAATTTATAGCCCCTGCATTACAATTCACTTCCCCCAGCTGAAAGTAAACATACTCTTGAGATTGTGTCTGTTCAGCCTGAGCAAGGCTTTCAGCAATGCTAAAGTATTAAACATGTTTGGTTTTGTGACAAATCTACAACAACAGCGGGTTTTGGATGGAGTGGTCTTGATGAAATGTTAGACAAGTCTGTGAGGGCAGGGCATCACCACACTCTGGCTTCCAGGGTGCCTTTTCCTGCATGCATTTGAAAGCTCAGGTAATCCTATCCACTTCAACCCAGAGGTATTTGCACCTTGGAGCATGAGCCTCAGCACAGTGAGATGAGACAACTATGCTGAAATTATACCTTTAGGCTCTTTGTCTAGCTGTGATCAAATGCTACACAGTTTTACTTCTATTAAAAGTCATATTTTCCCTAGGAAGTGGTACTGTGAAAGTAGACATGCAACAGCACTGGAGAGGAATGGACAAAGATGGGAAAAATCCATGGCAGCAATCAAAATACCGGAGCAAATGGAACAAATAACCAAAGTAATTTCTTCATCTGGGTGATGAATCTTTCAGACCCCTACACTTCTATTTAGCAATATTTTCAACCATCAGTGAGATAATGAAGAATTAAACTGAGTAATGAAGAAAAATGTGTATCCAAATGTAAGTTTGGCTGTACAAATTCCATATAATTTCAAAAGTAATTAGTATAGCAGACTTGTGAAAAGAATTGTCCGAGTCCTTGTTCCCCTGCCTATTTTCATCTTTATTTTTATACCTAGTGGAGAATCACTGTGGTGGAAAACTTTTTAAAAGTTTATAGCATTTTAGAAGGGAAAGTGGCTCCATTTTTTTTAAGATCCAGTCTTGTGGAATCTTTCTGGAATCCTGGCATGTGAATTAAGTGAAAACGTAATAATTGCCTTATTAATTAGAAATTTAAATTTATGTTTGCAGAAAAATATTTTAAAACATCTCTTTGACAGTCTTTTACTCTCAGAAGAATGCCAAAGAAGATTTAACCTTTTGTTTATATTTAATGGTTTTAAGCCAAGTATTACTTGAGATGCCATGCTTGTACTAATTATTACATTATTTTTTCATAGCAAATATATTCTAATGGAAAGAATCACAGTCCTTGAAGTCTGCTGCAGCTGTAAGGTTAGCACTGCAAAGACAAAAGTTGCTTACCTCACTTAAAGAAATGAAATGCTATTCTATGTTATATTCTGGGAGAACACAATATCATATAAAATGGCAATATTTTCCATTTAAAAAATAGCTTTCTTCATACAACTTTAGACAATATTTAGGTAAGATACATTTAATTGGAAGCACATGAAAGGACGTGTTTCTTTTTTTTATTTTTGTTTCCACACATTAAATTTTTCTTCATATTGTATATGCTTGCATATTGAGAAATATTGAAAATGAGGACAAACCCAAAATTGGCTAAGCAAATCATAAGTGACATAGAACTGCAGTTCCATTGGATGGAAATCAAAATATATCCATATTTTTAGATGTGACATGATGTGGTGTGATGATCTTTTGGATACAAAATCAGTAATTGAATTAAAATCTGATTTGTCATTTATGCCCAGCAAACAACCAGATCGAAAAAAAATCAACAAAAACCAGAAAGTGAGAAGAGAGAGAGAACATTAGGACAATAATTAAACAGCAGGATGAAGACCAAATCTAACAGAAATCAATGAAATCAAAACAGACAACCACATGTGAAATGTAAACAGAGAAAATAAAAATTTTGTAAATTATACATAAAATACCTAGTAAGAGAAGGATTATAAGGGAGCATGCTCAGGTTCTGTTTCTTTTTCAGAAGATGTCATGGAAAGCCATTTTCTGAGTTCTATTCCCATACACAGGCAACACTAAGGGAACTACACACAAAACCAATGACAATCATTCCAGACACGTTTGGTCAGAGCACATGTAAAAACCACACTTAGCCTAAGCCTCAAAGAGAAACCAATTATTGACTGAGTCACACACTTTTGCAAGGAAATAGTCTGAAATGGTAAACCAGGAATTATCAGTGATTAATACATTCTGGAGAACATATATGTCTTTGTGCCACAGATTTTATTCAGCCTGTGATAAGTGTTTTTTCAAGCATCTGTAAATCAGCTTTGCATTTTTCCATTTCAAAGCCCTCTATCTTTTTCAGATTTGTTTGAAAGATGCTTTGACAAGGAAAACTATTACTCTTTATGACCCATTGAAATGCCATACGTGATTTAAAGTGAAGTCTAAAATGGCCCCAAGTAGAAGCAAAATCTTACAGTTTGACATGTGGATTCTGGAATTAACTCAGTGCCAAGAGAAGACTAAATACCTACATTTTCATCATTACACTAAGTCCATTCATCAAAAAACTCAGGGACCTGTCAAATTATACCAGTTTCTGAACTCAGGAGTAGGAAAAAAACAGCTGCTATTTCTGACACTGATGATAACCTGTTCAAATTGACTGCTTGTACAGAAATTGAGGTGTATGATGTGTCCCAATTTTTCTGTAAGATTGACTACACTCATTAGACTAACTACATAAGAACACAAGTTTTTAAGGTCCCTTAAGATTCCATCAGGAAAATTAGCAACTACTTTTATATAGCTTCTTTGCAAAGTGAATGTGGAAAATTAATCTTCATATCCAGCAAAGTAGATTTCTCTCATCAATAGTCCCACCACACAACAGAAAGACAAGGAAATCTTGTCTTCTGTGTAAACAGTTTTAGAAGAGAAGACTAATTAATAAGACTCAGAGGAAGATATTTAAATTTTTCTTGCGTATTGAGACACGTTGAAAGGCAGGAATATAATAATAGTATAAGAGTTAAGAGATATTATACTAAAAAATAAAATAAGTAGAAGTAACTCTGATAATCAGAAGTTTGAAATATAGTAGAAGACAAGGCAAATAGAGATCCAACACAGAATAAAGAAATGTTAGAGGTGAAAAACAAGGGGAAAAAAATACAGTAGCTCTAGGCAAGTGAGCTGAGTATTCAAACTAATCTGGTACAGTAATATATAATAGCTTTGAAAGAAATGCGAAGGTTTTCTATACAAGGAAAAGATAATAACAAAATAGAAATGTTACTGATGCCCAACAGCTAGCTAACTATGCAGTGACAGCAAAAATGTAAGAGGGCTGGAATGGAGGTATATTGATTAGGAATAAAAGGTACAGGAAACACTGAATGAATGCTTCAATGGAAAAAAATAGACCTACGATCGAGATTAACTGATTTGTTTCACAAAACTTTACAAGAGACAGTCCATCACAGCAGAGATAGAGGTCTCCTACAGTCATCCAACAGCAGGTATTGTTATAAGAGTGTTTGCAAGATAAATACTGCTAGGAAATGGATGGATATGGAAGACATCAGCCATATAGATACATATTGAATAAACATCTTTACCTTTGGTTCATGCTTTCAGCTTGGGTCCAAGGCAACATAATGAAATCATCCAACAGTGATTATTACAGATCTGAACTGTAAAACAGGCCTGAGCTTCTGTGACCTTCCTATTTCAGCTGACCACCAGGCTGAGGATCACTTCACACATTTCAGAATGAAAGCTTAAGGGGCGGGAAATTAATTGATTACTTAATACTAACTAGGTAAGCACCAGACAGGAGCAGGAATTATTTCACCTGAGGACACAAACAGGTATAAGCTATTATTTAATAACTGTGGGCTTGAAATTATCCATCAGGGAAGGTGGGGACAGCAGATGTTTTGGAGCACTTTTCTGACACTGACTGATTGCCCCACCCCACCCCCAGGTGATTTTCAGAGGGGAAGTGGTCAGTTTATGATTGTCAATTATGCAATTGAGTGGGACCAGGTCCAGTAAATCAGCAGGTGTTTCTCTCTGCAGTCTATAGGAGCCTTTCAAAACTTTGAAATAATCCTTGGAAATATGAAGAGCAGCACCTGATGCGGCAGTAATGGAATGTTATCCACTCACCCACCAGACAAGATTTCCACATACTTTGATGACTCTCACTGAGCAGCATGGAAGGTACCAAAGAACTTTCCCCATTCCTTTGACAGTCATCTGTCACTCAAGAACATACTGCCATCACAGAACGGAAGCTTGTTCAAACTCAGGTATCTCTGGCTAGTGACAGTTCTGAGAGGAAATTGAGCTTAGTACCTACAGATATCATGTGAGTGTCCAAAATAAATCAGACTCCAGATCAGTAAAAATAAAAGCTCCATCTTTTAATGTAACACAAATCAGTGACATTCTTCCTTCATCTAGAAAAAGAATCTGCATAAATTTCACAAAGCTCTCCACAGTCTTTGCAGCCTTTCCGTACATACTGTGGATGTAACAGGCTAGTTGGACAGTAACTGTACCTGAAATAAGTGTGTCCCCTTCAGGTCATACAGCTCACTGTAGTGTATTTAATTTTTTTCCCTAAGCCAGACAGCAATACATTTTAAGATCTCCTTTACACCCAATGGTGTCTCTTTTTCTATGCAGCACACTGCTTACTTTGAATTCAGTAGGTGATACTCTTTTATTGTCAACATATTAGATATCATTATAACTTAGCACATGAGTGACTTTATTAGTCTGTCACATCATGACAGATAGGAAAGTTTTGTCAAGGGGAGTCAAAATTTCCTACTGCAAAGTCAATCTCAGGCATTTTATGTGCACCAAATGCCTTCCAAAGGGAGTGTTAACTGAACACAACACAAACCTAAAGTAGACAAACAACCCAGCTTACTGCAGCAAAATGTTTGATACAGAGCAAAACACTAGCTGAAGATTAACAGCCTATTAAAAATGAAATCAAGCTATTAGAAGCCAACAAGCATGGGAAAGGTTCTTTTTGTCATTCCGCTATTATCGCGTTTGATGTCGCATTAAATTGCCCATTGGGCAAAGCACTGAAAAGCTAATATGGGAATGCCTTGTTTATAATGTTCACTTTCATCTGTGAATTAAAAAAGCAATTCATCAATAACAAAACCAGTTTAAATGATGTATGAAGTGAACACAGCATTCTGCAACAACTGCTTCTTCCAGATAAGACCGAAGGATAAACTGCATCCACAGGGGTATGAAAACAAGACACCATTGGGTTCCACAGGCAAAAAGCATTTTACTTAGCATGAAGGACTCTTTATCAAGTGCAGTCATTTAGATAAATTATAATCAGGCCAAAAGAAGTTCTGATCTGTACTTCACAATTTTCCCATTAGCGCTAAGTAAGGCTGTAAAGCACTGTAATTTGGTAACAAGTCCCTTAAATGCCATGCAACGCGTACAATTTTCTCCATGAACAATGACATGATTCCCCTAAGATAGGTTTAATAAAGCCAAATGAAACAGTGAATTCTGTTAGTTATTTATGAAACATTCAGGAACAGCTGCAAGAAATGTACAACTTCCTAAATGGGTTCCGCCTCCAGCAGTTGTGTAGACCAGATGGGAGAGTGACAAGTTCCACTTAATGTGTCACAGCATCAGCTCAGTCATAAAATGGTACTAAACAAATCTCCTTGGAACAGCAGCCACCTGTTTACTATCAATACACCTTCTATTTCTCAAATGGCAACTCTAATTTGTGATGTGTAACCTAAAAGAAGCACTTCTTCAACCTCACGAAGCAACCCACAGCAAATTGGTTTCCTTTGAAAAAAGGCAATGCCTCACTCTTTATAGTCAACCTCAGGCAGTTTTAAAGCCTTTTATTTACAAAGCTTGCTCACACATTAGTCAGTGTACCATCTTCCCACTGAGAATTTCCTGGGTTAATTATTCCAGTTTGAGTTTGGTTTGTCTTCAGCTTTTACTCAGTAGTTATTAGGAACAGAAATCTGCAGTGCCTTCTGTTTTACCTCAGTGCCAGAGCCCCCATCTAAAAGCCTCAGATCTGGTTTCTGCCCATAGCCATTGTCTTCCCTATTCTGAACAAGAACATATTATGTGGTGTCTGTCACAACTCACTCAGGAAGAGGTGTGAGGGGTCTCCAGATGTCTATAACTTAGAAATGTTGGTCTAGGGAGAGAGAGAGGAAGAACAACTTAATCAGGAAACATAACCTACATACAAACTTTACAAATGTTTACTTCCATAACATAATGTTTGCATTATAACAAGTGTTTCTATTTGTCAGAAAGGCTTATTGCAGTGTTCTGCATAGCGGGGGTCACTTCCACAATCCCTTCATTTTAAAACATGGTGGTATAAACATGGAGACCTGGACCTATTCCAACTACCTCCTGGCAATGAGAGGTGTCTAGGTTGAGATTTTCACAGCATCTGTTTTGATGCTGGAGTTCTGCTTAGATGCAGTATGTGAGCATAAACTTCAGGGTTTTCACCTTGCCAGAAGTGTTTGGGAATACACATCTGTGATGGTAACACACAATTCCAAGGAGGTCCAGACCCAGAGTGGTCATGTGTATGTCAAGGTTCTCTGACAATTAAGCTTTTACTCTTACCAATTTGCAAACAAGTCACCTCTGCAGACGCTTAACTTCCTAAACATATCCAATCCTGCTGATGTTTTGCTTGGATGGCATTCATTTATAAAGCGTCAGATGCTCCCCATGTCAGCATCTGTTCATTCATGTGGTAACTATTCTATTAGGGGATCAGGATTTCAGCCATTTGAAATTAAAACTGATATGACATTGACAACAGGAGTTGTTGTGATGGATGTCAGCCTGCTTCAAAGGGGGATGTTGCTCTTAAAGGGAAACACCAAGAAAACAGAGCCTAAAAATCCACAAGTCATGCCAGAATTAGTCAGGATTAATATGGGCATAGAGGATTTTGCCAGTATATAATATTTTCCAGAAAATGATGAGGTGAAACCTCTATCTAGCTCATGTCTCCATACAGCCACTGCAACTAGTTTTGAGTACATGGTGTACATGAGTACCAGTTCTGTGTACATGGTGTCTGTTCTGCTGCAGAAGTATCTCCATCAAATGTTAAAATAAGAAACGCCTGCAGCCCACCACACCACACTTCTGGAGAGGTATGTTCATTTGCTCTCACCTCCACTGGCTCTCTTCAAAAATGCTTGTGACTGTGAATCTTAACTGATATTCATTGTTGCTCTCCAGGTAAGTGCAAGGGTATCCACACTTAGGGATTTTTTTTAAATAGCACTGAAAAGTAGACCTTATGTCAAGTTTATTCTTTTTGCAGTGTTTCTGCTTTTCACAGTATTTTATTCACACTATTTAGTAATTTTTTGTAAATCCTAACTTTTTTTTACTCATGCTAGTATGTGGGAGATGTAGCTGTTTAAATAGTCATAACTATTTAAAAATATAAAAGCAAGTATTTCTCCACACAAATTACAGTGGCACTGATATTCTAAACAAAATAATCAAAATCATGAACATTGAAACAAAATCTGTCATATTAGCCACATATATCAACCAATTTTAAATCTAAATGTTTCATTTTGGAAACCCCCTGTTTTCCTAAGGAAACAGTGATTGCCTCTGATTCTTTCTTGTCTCACTTTAGTTCACTTTCCCAGGATGCACAGACCTTCCTGGGGCTGAGCAACATCAGGTATCTCTAAATGATGAAACAAATGGAGTCAAGCCTGACACCTACCATTCCTGAAAGGTGCTGCTGCTATGGATCTGCTGCAGGGCATGAACTGAGCACCTCCTAAGAGACACAGTATATATGCACATGCCTATGCATAATGTCAGGTAAATCTCCCCAAACACTCAGTGCTATCTTTTTTGTAAAAAATACTATTTTCTTACTCTAGACATGTGAAAATATTCACCCATTTTTTTGAAAAGAAAAAGAAAATACTTATGGGAATAATGAAATTTCTTCTATTGGAAATAGTTTATAATCCATGTGACTACCAATGAATATACAATTAAATAAAATACATACATCATGAAAAAATAATCACCTATAAATAAAAAAATCTGCATCATATGATTACGAACCCAAGATCACGCTACATGCAAACCAGAAAATGAAAAATATACTTCTGAACATGTATATTTTATTCAAGGAATGGATTTTTTTCACTTTGAGCACTTGAAGTCCCCACTGTGTCCCCAAGAGGCCCAGCCTGTCTCTGGCCTCTTCACCATGGCCTTGTCTTGCTATGGTGGCTGAGGCTGCCCTGGATGTCCCTCTCTACTCCCCAGCTGCCCTGTTCCTGCACTGGGGACAGCAGGATGGGCACCAGACTGCAGGGAGCCAGCAGCACTAGCAGCATCCTGCTGATTCACACTGAAATTGCTTTGTGATCTGTTCCACGACACAAAAAAGTTGAAACGTGTTAATAGCAGAAATTAGAAGCAGGGAATATTACCAGAGGCTCTTTATTTAACCTTTATATCAAGGCTAGTTTACAGCAATGATACAGACGAGCATCTTTGCTCAATGAATTAAGAAAAAACAATCAAATGTGAAATAGTCAGCAAAGCTTCAGAGTTGCTCCTAGGAAGTAGCCTGTGACCAAAGAAATGTCAGACCAGTTTTGGGAGCCAAATTCCCTACGTGGTTTGCTTAAAACAAGTTATGGTGTAAACATTCAAATTTGATCTGAATAACTTCTCTGTTAGAAGCTGTGTTGGGATTCAGTCATGAACATGATCCTGCTATAGTATTCCCCTTCCTAAAAAATGATGGTGACTGATAACACTATCAAGTTGTTTGAGCACGGAGTACAGCAGCACCTACTATTCACTGCTTGCTAATGCTGTTAGTCTCAAGCCTGTAAGCTGTGAAGAACATTGTGAAAAACCACTGCACAAGATGCTTTAAAATCTTCTATTCAGCATTGCAGCAAGATACCTATGGCATTGGTTTTCCTGTGCCCCAAATGCTGTAGCCTGCTACGTGTCCTGGATATAACCAACTAATCCTGAGCTGCACCAACTGCAACTTCTCCAATTTTCAGACATTTCTCCTTCTGTTACCCCTACTCAGTAATTCATCAAACCTAAGGTGTAATTACCCCCATAGCTCCACAGGAGTACAAGTTACAAGCATACCTTAGAAAACTGCCAGGTCTTCCAATAAACTTGCTGTATCAAAAAACTTAAAAAACCTATTAACTAGATCTAGCTCCCTGACAGCAAACCCATCTGCTGTCTGATACAAAATTTATTTTAAACAGCATTGCAGCTGAGAGTCATGATACTAGCTGAAAAGTCTTTGTTCATGCCAAACTCTGCTGTGGTGCCAATCATTTGTTGTGACTGATCTGCTATAAATGACAGAATATGGACAAGTAGGCTTTTAAAGACAAGAAAAAAAGAACTAAAAAAAAGGCATACAGGAAATTCTTTCAAGGACAAGGGACAGCATAAAGGCAGCAATGAGTTGAAAAACAGATAAGAAAAATTAGAGGATGCAAAACAGAATTCAGCTGCTGATAGATACTCTGCTTCATTGCACTGAAAAATACTGATTTGCTGTGAAATTGGTAACCATTACACTGGCAAACCTGAAAGCATTTAGAACAGTAAAAGCAAATATCAATAAAGATTTCCAGTTGTCCACTATTTATATAATGCCTGGGACAATCTCCCTTCAGAATCTTGAACACAAAGAGGTGCCTACATGGCACTATTGTTATTAATTTTTTATTAATTGACTCTTCTGTACTGTATTGATTTAATAATGTAATTATTAATAATTTGTAGTGTATTTGACAAGCAGTCTGTAAATATTGCAGACACAACAAGTTGATTTGTATATGGCATTCTCATAATTTTGTCACCAAAAACTGTATGCTACTCAAGTGGACTTGTTTTTCACAGAACAAAATTAAAATTTGTTGTAATTATTATTCTTTATTTTTATGCTGCTGACATTAGTTATGTAAGAATTAGAAAAGATCCTTCTCTTGATGCTTTTTTAATTAAATATCATTAGAAGTCTCTGCAAATTCAACAGAGAAGCTCATTTTTCAATAACATACAGCTAGAGCTCCTTGAAGGTTTTCCTCGTAAAAGAGATGTTCATGTTCTTCTGTTTTATTGTTCCCATTATTGTTAAGCAAACCCAAACTCAATATTTGTTTGTTCCTCTTAAGAGACATTTATTTAAAAAGTTCTCTTTTGCTCTACAAGATCACTTGCACTGTCTTTAGCTGGACTGATTCCATACCATAGACAAGCTGTAGTCCAGATGCCTCATATTTCCATTGTCCCCTAGAGAAACCACATTTTGCAAGATAACTTGTAAGGATTCAAACTTGCATACAGAGATGTATACCAATAGTATGGGCAGGTTTATGTCAAATGGAGACTTCTCAAAATTTTTATTAGTATGTATTTAATATGCATACTACATTTCACTAGGAAGATCCCAAAGCATCCGAAACTCACCATCTGCTGAAAAATACTTCTGAATTATTTTCTTACACAGAAGTATAATTGCAATAGTTACAACTAAATTTAGAGGAAATAAAGACCTAATATAAATATTATTATCAACTAGCATTCTGGGACAGTTAACAAAGAATGTCAGCACTAAGAGGATATCAATTTTTGTTCTATAATAGAAATGGCATAAAAGTGAATAGGGCAGCTAAGCTCAACCCCACACATTTTTTATAAAGTATTCTGTCTTTGTTACCAGGACAAAATATTTCTTTCACTTTATTTGCTACAGAGAATCTCCCTACAGAGGCTAAGTATATCTCTGTATTAGCTTTGGAAACCTTATTGATCAGTGAGACTTCCATTTTGCTAGACATTAGCTGGCAAGATTTGGGAATCATTGTACTGGGCAGATACAGTCAGTACTGTGGATTTCCCTTTAAGGTTTTTCCTATTGATGACAAATATTTCCTCCATCATTTCATAAGCCAAATATTTGTATCAGTTCATCTCAATAACCCGAACAATTGATTATTTTGCTGACTAGGTGTTATTGGACTTGTCAGCATACAGAGGCAAAAGCCTCTCATAACTTGCTCCAGTTGGCTGAAAAAATTTTCTTAACTATTGACACATATCCAACCCAGCCCTGCAGTCTTACCCTTCCAAACAAAGATAATGCACAGCCTTTTACTCTACTAATTTTCCTTCTTATTTTCCATTCATAAGGCGTCTCAGTCTTGGCTTTATCAAGTGACCTATAGCACCCAACATTTATAATATTCTGTTTAGTGTTCTTACACTGTTTACAGTATTCTGTTTAGTGTTTCCATAGAGATGTCAAAGCCATAAAGATTTACTTTTGCCACAGCTCTGACAAGTGTCTGTCGGGGCAGCTTATTTAAAGGACTGAATTGGTCCAACTTATAAAATAGACATTTTACTTCAGCAGCTTGCCATCCACACACTGCAATAATCTGGCATCTGTAATTGCTCCCTGAGAGGGTGACCACACTCCCACTCCTCTGCACAGAAGTGGAAAAGGTCCTGTTCTTGACCATAAAGGTCTCAGCCCAGACAAATGAGCAGCAGATGCTCAGAGGAGCACACGTACATGGCCAGAATAGCTTCAGTTACAATGCTAGCCTGAAACTGGTATTATTTGTTGTTTGCTGTCTGGTTTGATATCATGGCTTGGCTTCCCATCTAATTAATATTGGTGTAGAACTGGAGCCAACCAGTGGAAGTCCCACCAGACTCTCAGTAAAATGCCTGGCTTATGTGAAACCCAAAACTTGAACAATGTTAATTTTTCAAATGGTTATTCCAACTAATTCTGTAAGATATTTTCTCTATTTTCTCATAGAAAATAATCAAATGCTACCATTTTTATAGCTGCAAATACATAGGCCTTTGTCAGCCTATGTCACTGTCCTTATACACAGCAAGCATGAAAAGAGTATGCATGAGCTTCTTGACAGAACACAGAGATTAATTTATCTTTGCCACCTCCTTAATTTGAGAGAACAATGTTGAAAACCTACTTTATTTACGCCTACACTGTATCAGGCGCATGAACAGAA
The DNA here is from genome assembly GCA_013397245.1 of Thryothorus ludovicianus. NCBI lineage: Eukaryota > Metazoa > Chordata > Aves > Passeriformes > Certhiidae > Thryothorus > Thryothorus ludovicianus. Next base: position 68,462 of record VZTB01013686.1, on the reverse strand, counting down.
CTTTAGTCTTTTTAAAACAAGAATAACAGATCATTTCATTACTCCTCCAGACACTTAGACACCACTCATAAAGCACACTGTACTATTGAAATTTTCTGCATGTGCCTCCAGTATGAATATATATGCATCTTAATGTCTGGCTTTTTTTTTCCTCTTGGAACTACTTTCTTTTCTGTAAATAGGCCACTACCAATGAATCCACCACAGAATTCACTAAAAAAGCTTTCAGAAAGTCAAAGCATATGAGTCATGACAGGTTAAACTCAATCCCATCAACTGATTTCTGAATGACTGCCTTGCGTTAACCCATAGGTGGAAGTAGTGCTGGCAAGACCAAGGTTTCAAAAGTTTTCATAAAAGATTATGCAAGTGATAGTTTTGCCTCCAGATCAACATTTGGCAGGAACCTGACATGCATCATACAACTGCATCTCATGTCTATTATCAGTTTTATCTTCCCTTTCAACAAAACAGAAAACTTGTTCCTTGGACCAGCTTCTCATATATCCTCAGAATTTCCTTTGAAATTTTTACTAGTTCTCCAGTCTTGTTAATCTTAAACAAATAACTAGTTCATATACTGTGTGTTGGACACAAATGTGGAATAGCCTAAAGCTCTTTGCCCTTGCAGGGTCATTTCCTCTTGTTCTGCACCATGACCACTTCCAGTCACATCAGGTGCAGATGGATTTGTGTCCTCAGATGAGGACATATTTATATTCATATCAGTCACTTTCACTGTCAAATAAGAATCTCTAAGTCAGTTAATAAGACTAGAAAACAGTATGCAAAATATACTTTCCATATCAATTCCAGGCTTCACACATTAACATTCTGACCGTAGCTATTTCCAAGGATTGATCAAGCTCTATCCCAGACTTTTTGGCTACCCTACTTTTACCTGTCTCTCTGTTGTCCTCTCTTTAAATTGTCCTAACCCAGTGACCCCCATTTCATAGCTGGTCTGCAAGATATAAATTGCAACATTTAAATGTTAAAGAGGAGGTTATCAAGAAGAACAAAGTATAAAGTTATCTGAAATAGGTTATTTGCAGAGATTCATTGCTTATGGACTGCAATAATTAGACATCAATGCCTTAAACGTCTTGCACTTTTTAATATGGGACTCAGGCTTGTGTATTATTTCCTACTGCACTTCTCTAGCTGTCAGGCTGAACTGTCCAATATTACCCTGGAGACAGACAGCCAAGTTCATTAGCAGAGGGTACAGTGGCAAGCTGCTCTGTAAGAATGCCAAGGCTGCCTGCACTCCCAAATCGGAAGCTGCTTCTGTGGATGCGCCTCTTGAAAGGTGCTAAATGTTCCTCTTAATTCTCCAGAGTTGGTATAAATTATCTTTTTCACCTCTTTCTGCATTAAGTAACCAGATTTCAACTCTCACTTTCTGCTCATTACTCAAATTCTCTCACAAAATGTTGTAGCAGGGGGGATTTATGTGATTTAAAGTGCAGCAGATGAAGCACGCTGCTCAGCAATGGTGTCTTGCAGTAATTCAGAAAAAGAAAGGCCCTACTGTAAACCAATTGTTCATTTTCACACTTATTTAATCTCCTCTGCACATCTCTATCTAGTGCCCAACAGCAAACTCTACATTCATATTAGCAGACATTTTGAGATATGTACACTGCTTCTTCCCCAATGCTAAAGCATGCTAAAAATGTTTTTCACATATTATTGTTACCTGAGCTCCTTTTGTACAATTTCAAGACCATACAGTCAATGGTTTTCTCAAAGTAGAAGCTAGCACGAACTTAAACTTGTTCTTCAAAATGTACACCTTGGATGAACTGGGCCAACTGCAGAGTATATAGAAAAGATACCCATCCAAGACTAACATGACCAGCATGTTTTCTGTGTTCTCCTTTTTACTTTATCACAATAGGTTCTAATACAAATTTCTTATATTGTTTATGAAGGAGAGGGAACTGAGAGACAAATACATAGCTACATAAGAACATGATAAGCATGTAAAAATTAAAGTCACATCATAGACCATAGCATAACTCTTCATTATAGATATATATTGATGATTTAGAAATAAAGTACGCAGTATCTCCAATGAGACTGGAAATAACTGTTTAATACTAACAAATACTGTTTCTTTTTTTAACCACACTTATGAATATTTTGACATTTAAAACATGCAGAATGAACTGTAATTCCCTCACTATGCTCCATTTATTAGAAAACAGTGAAGATTTCAGAAAAGACAGGAAGAAATTGACAGTCTGGTTCCAACTCACAGTGGTCTGAAACAATTATAGTCTCAATGGCAACTTGGGCTCACAGATTTTTTCACTAATCAGATGAAGATACAGCATCAACGGTATTATATATGTGTAAAGCAAACCAAAACTGTTACAGTACCTGCCACATCATGTACTTCATGTCACAGTACCGATTTTAACCTTATACACATAAGTTGTTCTTTTTGTCCTCTACTTCCCAAAATTCTTGCTAAAGTCACAGAAGTACCTAAAGAGAAAAATCAACATACTCTATCAGAATCAGTACCCAGTTGTATGGGCTTAGTAACAGACAGAATTATCCTATTAGTTACCAGGGTAGTACTGTTATCTTTCTAATAACTAAACAAAATTCCTCCATATTATAATATTCCATATTTCAGAGTACTAGTAACTACCTAAAGACTTCACTAAAATACTGACTTTGAAATACAGATTACTTTTTAAGAGCCTAGCATTTAATTCTGTAGCCAGAGAACTAAAAGCTCAATGATACATTAGACAACATATTCACTGTGCATTGTTCTGTCGACAGGACTGTACATTATCTTGAAGACAATGAACGTAACAGTACCATAAATTGAATAAAAGAGCTGAAGGAGGAAAAATGCCAAAATGTGGGTTTGACCTCTTCGAGGATCACATGGTTATGGTTGTAATAGAAGGAACCAGAAATAATAGCATTTTTAGACCAGGAAATAAAAATGCTACCCACAAAATGGATGGGAAGTCACAAGATGCTAACCAAATGATTTTCATTGTTCTCAAAGTTCATCTACAAAAGTAAATAGCAGAGGACAAAGAAATATCAACAAAAACAACTGTCAAAATGTATGAAAGAATACTTCAGTAATTTTTCTGTAGGTCTGTGTATAGTATTGTACTATATTCTTAGTGTTTAGAGATATGATTAAGATTTGCTTTTATAGGCTCAGTCTAAGGCTCACTTAATAAGAATTTTTTCTTCAGTTACAATACTTATATCTGTCAATCTATATTGAGATCCATCTCATCTGTATGGAACACCTCTTTAGTAAGCATATTATTTTTTCAAAAAGTACATTAAAATCACACTATCCATCTCTGTATTTGCACATCTACATACAGAAATTACAGGGAAGAAAGCAAGAAGTAATTACTGCTTCACAGACATATCACTTAAAAGTATTGGGCAACAATTCTCTGAAAAGCAGCATGATTCAGGAACAGATAATTCAATAAAAAACATCTGATTGGCATGAAAAGGTCAAAAGCCATTGTACTTGCTCAGAACTGTCAAAAAATAGCATATTGAACTGAAGCCACAGGAGAGCACTGACAGGAAAAACTTAGCACTCTCAGATCTATTTTGGTCAGAACATCATGACCACATTCCGACACTTGTAAAACTTCCTTGGTGAAGTTAAAAGCACTCTGTATACTGTAATTTCCATGTTTATTCACATGGAAATTACAGCCTTATCAGAATTTTATCATATGCAGTATCAGTGTTTTTTTACTTCTGAAAACACATAGATTTTTTCCTAAATAAAGGTAATATTAACCAAATATAACTCTACAAAAGCTTAAGTTCAAATACATGCTTAGTAAAAAAACCTGAAGGCTATTTTCTGTGATGCGATCAGCACAGATTAAAAAAAAAAAAGCAAAAGAAGCCCCCAGCAACCAGCATGAACCTACTACAGCTCTGAAAGGTAATTAAAAAAAAAAAAAAAAAGGGGCAAAACCAGAAGCAAAATTTGCACCTTTTCCACAATATATACCAGTCAGACAGTCTCCATGTCATTGAATTTGCACTGAATCACAGCTTCACCAAATTCTGTTTTGAATGAAAAATGTTCCCTGTGCATTACCTGTGTGACTTTCAAAAGAAAAGTCCCACAGAACAAATTGCACCCAGGAAGTAAAGAGAAAATACTACTGAGTATAGCTTCTCTACCATGGTCTATGAGTCTCATCTGTGGGGTTTTTCTGAGTGGAAAGTAACAACAAGCAGATGTGAGACGGATTGCATGAGGATAATTTAGCGAAACAAGGAGTCATTCAACAGCACCTTTCTCCCAACAGTCTTTAACACTACTAAACTAATCTTTCATACAAGATTATGCCTGCCTCAATCTTCATGTACTTTGCAATTTCTATTCTGCTGGAACCCCTTTGGCTGTTTTAACTTCTATCAAAACAAGAGAACATTTTAAATCATCTTCCCACCTCCTCAATCTAACTCTTGTCCCACTCTTCACCTCCAGTCCCTTACTGAACTTAAAATAATGTATTTATTTAAAATAACAGCAACAACACAACAACAATAATAATTGTAATAATCACCACAACCAATAATTTTGAAACCTGCTTTTATGCTAGGAACATCACCATAATTTATTTGCTCCACTTGAATAATAAACCAGAAAATATGACTTTATCTTTCCATGCTAATACATTCTGCTTTCAATTTTTTCGTTTTCCTCTTTATTTTCTGGATCTAGTTTCTACCACATACTCCAGTGTAAAAAGACACAGTCAGGACTAAAGAAACAATCAGAGCTGCAAAGAGGAAATGAGTTTTGTAAACTCCACAACTCCATATGCCAGAGATCCAACAGTCTATCACCTTGCCACAGCTTTGCCAGTGACTTACTGTGGGAGCTTAGCCAAGCCACTCAACCTCTCAGTTCCTCAGCTGCCCTTTGGAAAGCACTATTTTACTCTAAAATAAAAGCTGTTGCACATGCACAATATTTTCCCTTCTTTAGCACAAAGCTCTCTTAAAGGCTTATACCTATGCATGACAGCATAGACTCCATTCATCTTGCAGAATAAAGGGCCCTCTACTGTGGAAATGCTGAGTTTCTGATGATCCTATTCGAATGTTAGAAACATTATCACTTAACATTCAAAATAAAAGGAAAAAGGAACAAATTCCTTAGGGATGAATCTCTGTTGGTTTAGGAGGTTTTATTTAAGTTACATGTTCTCCACTTCCTCTCCCTCAGACCTAATCAGCATGTCCTGTATTAAAAATATAAAATGTAACTTTAGTCAGACAATTTAAATTAGTTATACATAACTTAGAGCTATCAGTTTTGTTGAGGCCCCAGGTGAATGGCACTTCAGCTCTATCAAATTCAGATCCAGCAGTGAGCACCAAATCTCTCAAGGTTATTTTCTATCTGTAATGTAACCCAAATTCATCAATTATATAAACTCCTTTGGGTTAAAAAGTTGTAATAAATTGCTCTTGCTCTAAGAAGATAAGTTTGATGAACCTGTCAGTATTATTAGAAATAATAAGCTGTGAATATTCTGACACATCCTCATATTCAGAATACACTGCTAAAGGCTTGAGATTTAGCAATAAATTTACAGTAACTATGGGATCTTTCACTGGGTACCCACAGCCAAGTCAAATGTTTAATTTCTTCATTATCATTACATAGAGTACCAACCAAAAAATAGCCCAATTCTCCAACTCTGATATTCGGGATGTATACATGTGTTGAAAAGATTGTATTTTCATATAAACTTTTTAGAATCTTGCAATGTATTCAAACTGTTACAGTGCACTACTTTTTTCTCTCAAGCAGACCAGGCAGCAGCCAAGGTCTTCTGTATCATCCCTCCCTACATGGCCTATTTAATAGCAGAGCAAAACTCAGATCAGAGGGTTGTTCTGGAGAATAAAGCATTTCTAACCAGGGAATTTGAGTATTAGAGCAGCTTGGCCAGAATTCTGAAAGGCTGTTCGGGAGGGCAATATGAAGAACCAAGTTCCTTTTTTGTGTTACTTTTTCCTAAAGGACAAAAAAGAAATAAGGTCTCATCTTGCTCTATTGGCTTATGCCAGATGAAGACCAGAGGGAAATCAGTCAATAGGACAGACATCCCCAGAAGATCCTTTGCACATTATTATGTAAACATTAATTTAGTCCAGTTTTGTAAGCTTCCTCACCCTTTGTTCCCCAACAATTTCTGTACCCTTTCACCAATTCAAATTAAATTGAGATGAGGCTCCCAAATGTGTTTAAAACCCTGTAAATTTGGTAAAATGCAATAGCATGGAAGAGAAATGGAAACTCTGAAGTGCCTCTACTGGCAGACAGGCTACAAAATTAGATCATCCCTTTTGGATACAAAAGAGTACACTCAACAGTTTCACTTTGGGATATAAACCCATTGGAAGCCAAGCTTCAAACTTTCTGCTTCCTGAAAAGAAATTGTGGGGATTTTTTGCAAATTGCTAAATTTACCGTGCTTCTTTCAAGCTGCCCCAAATATCTGCAGAAATACTGCCTGCAAAGGCTGCTTAAGAAAGTACAGCCTCATTTCCCACCAGCAGTGCCTCAACACAAATCTATCTTTGGAGCGGTGTTCCAGTTCTAGAATAAGTTCATGTACAACCTGCTCATCTCCCCAGGTAGTGTGATGGTTTGCTAACACAGGGACTCAAGCTCTGTCTTAGCACAGGATCAAGATTATGTCACTACAAGCAGTATTCTCCTATCTTACTGATTTTTTTATTTTAATTTTTTGCCCAAGTTGATGCAGCACCCAGACTCCACATGAAATGTCCTCTTATCCATATGCATTAACAGCTCATGTATTTGCCCTTTATTAATTTCTCCTCAAAAAACATGGTATTTTCTCAGATGAAATAAGGATCTCAGTTAGCTGTCCTCAGACCTGTTAACACAAATTTGATTAAGGGATGGTCATTACAGTCGGCTCAGTGGAGCCTTTGACATGGGTAAAAGCTTTCAGGTTTTCAGGGGAAGGCTTTTATTTGCAATTTATAAAGATGCTGGAGGGTATCTGTGCATGCTCAACTCTTTCATAATATTTGACTCTCTTACATAATTTCCCAGTGAGGTTCTTTGTCCCCTTGTCTCTGTTTCCTCTCCTTTAAATTCTTTACACTGTCTTCCTCACTTGAATTCCCTTTCCTCACACAATTAATTCCCTTCATTTGGATATTTCACTCCTTCCTAACATGGATTCTGCCTTCAAAGATAAGGGTAGTTAAATATAGATTATATGGAACAGATTTGTCCAGAACACATTACTCTTTAGAGGACAGGTGGAGGAGACATTTGTGCCTTAACATAATAGTAAATACACATGAGACAGTGCTCCCAGCAGCACAGCTATACATAACACCAGATTGCTGGCAAATGACAGATAGACTTTATCCTGAATCCTCAGTGGGGAGCTCAAATCTGTATTTTTAAGATCCATCTGGAGTATTCAGTACCCTTGGTGCAAAGAAGCCAGCACAGGAAAAATGTGAAAAATNACTGTGAGCTTGCTCACAATTTTGAAGCATTTAAATAAATAAATGAGCAAACAAATAAATAAATGAATAGCCTATCTCTCCAGCAGCTAACATAGTTTATTCAGATTCATGGAAGAGCAGACGGACAGAATCTCTGTTTACCAGATGACATATCTCACCCCAACCCACACAAAGATATTTTAAAGGAAATACATTCATATCCTCGTGTTCTTGCTCAGCAAGGAACAACATAAATTTAGAGAGAGGAAAGGAGATTGAGGTAAGAAACCAAATTAATGGCCCAGGTTTAAAAAAGGAATGAGAGAGATGTCCCACTGACCACTGTCAGCTCAGGAGGGCTGGTGAGTCCAGTCTGATGAAAGGTCTACAGTAAGTGAAAGGGACAGCGGTGAATTTGTGGTGGTTTGAGCAGCCACGGGATTGTGGAAATCAGCACTAAGAAATGTGGATAATGGCACAAGCAGCTGCCCAAGGGAGGCTCAGGGAAAAAGGATTAATGACTGTCGAGACCTGCTCCCCTTCCATTCCTTCCCTGAAATGCCAAACTGCGGAGCCAGTTATCAATCAGGAATGTGAAATACATTGGTGGATTGATTGGGTTTGATACAGTGGCAGCCAGCTATACTTTCGAACACTCCCTGAAAACAATTTTTACTGTGCAATGCTGGAGAAAGCCAACAAATAATAAACCTGTCAGAGTACTCACTGAGTGCTCGTAAATACAAAAGCTGCTGCAGTGCCTTGCAGCTGCAAATGGGAACCATTCCAAAGCCTGAAAAATCGTCAATACCTAATCGTTGCATCTGATATCAATTCTAATTTAAACTTCTACTCTCTCTCCCCCCATGTCTTATCTTCCCTCAGCAGAAAACACAGGAGTCTTAATAAGAGCATGCTGGTATCTGCCTTTCCTTTTACTGGGAAAGGCACAGGCTTCTTTTCAGCCACTCTCCATCTCCCCTGTAATTTACTCTGTTCTTCTGAGCCCATTTCAGGCTCAAATGTTTATAAGTGAGAGAATGAGGCTATATAATAACCAAGGACAACTGTGTAGCCTTTACTCAGGCAAAACTAAGTCAGCAGGACTTTGCTTGACCAAAGGCAGATTAGAAGCTCAGTCACAGTATTTTATCTTGCCTTTGCCACAGAGAAAGCAGAAAGTAGTTTTCACTCTGTATCAATGATTGCCCTCCCATTCCTGAAATAGAGAAGGGATTACACTAAATATACCTTGATATCTTTAGAGACATGAGCATATAAAGCAGATGTGTGGTTTTGCAGTACTTTTGGCTTTACACCTTGTATACCAGGCCTAATGAATTCCTGATCATTCAGTTTTAAAAATACAAAGAAATTCTCATCAAACACTGAAGCTGTAGAAAATACACAGCTTTTTGCCACAGCTTGTGGAACTATCTTGAATGGTTTGCAGACAGAACTGTACCCTTTTGTTTTCATGAAATTTCTCTCAATAATTATTCTTTTTCTTACCATCAGTGGGTGCATCACAGCAGATTAATCCCGCTCTACACAGACCAAAAGGGCACACTCGTGACTTGAATAAGGATTATGTAATTTCAAATAGTATTTTTTGCATTTTTATAGTACTTCCATTTAAAAATTACTCTTCACAATCTTTAAAAATCACAGTGTATTATTCTGGAAAAAAAAATGCCAGCTTTTGTGAAAATATAGGGAATATATTGCTCAATAACATAAGACAAGACACACTGTCTCATAGGAAAGACTCAATCACCCCAGTCTTCTGTCTCCAGCAGTGCCAACAGTAGAGATGCAGAGGAGGAGCATGAAGTAAATGCAGCATGATCCTCCTCTTACATGCTTCTGTCAATCAGCAATAAGCTTCCTAAAACATCTGGTCCTGTATGCTTTCTTGTAAATTCTGTCCCTATGTACAAGGCAGGAAGAAACTTCCCTTGTCGTGGTTTTATGACGTAATTTCCATATAAACGGAAAATATCACACACACAAAACGCACAAAAAAACAATACAAAAGAAATTCAGGATGTTAGCCAGCTATGCACTGAGAAAATATGGTTTGAATTCTTAGACAATATTTTCTTAAATTTGTCTCCCCTTTAATGTTCCTGTTCTCTTGTTTTTCATGCTGTTACCATTTCTCCTCTTTTCTTTCACTGAAATATCTTGAGCCCTGTCATATATGTGACACAAGGCTAGAAGAAATTTAGTTTCTTATATATCAGGGATTTGGTTGGAAATATCAGATATCTCTGCTCCAAAGGCATCCTAAGGTCCCATAGTACCACAGTCTGAATACACAAAAATACTAAGATGGCAGCAGTAGGAAAAACAATTGCGGTTTAAGTGTATCAGAAATGAATATCTCAACTTGGGACAGTGCTGTAAGCATCTCCTTAACCTTGACGCAACTGCCAAACTTCTTGACTGGCAAAGTCTTTCTAATGATCCCCAAGGTTCTCATATTCCATCTGTCTGCTGTTTACAGCTTTCAAAGACCACCCTCCTTCCTCTTGTCTTCGTTTCCATGACTCCTTAAAGACATGTTCAAAGCACAGCTGGTAAGTTCAGGAAAACTGGCAAGAATAGAGAAAGAGAACATTGTTGGCTATCATTTTTCAAAATCTGATTAACATTTCTTCTGAAAGATTAAAGTTCAGATGGATCTTAGAAGTGCCCAGGGCATATCAATGTATTCAAAACTGTAAATCTAAACAGAAGCAGTAATGTTTTTGAAGTATAATTTTAGCAGTCAAGAAATAATTATTATCTAGGATATACTGTACTACATGTACTAAATCTGGAATTTGTAGGAACAGTTTTGCTGTTGTTCTGCTGTTAGATTTGAGGAAATAAAGATGGGAGAGAATTAACTATTCTGTACAATTTCTTCACATAAAGAGACAAAATTAATTTCATTTAAAGATGATGACATCAAATTGAGACAGTTACTGCAAGCAGATGACTGTAGGCCAGATTACAGCATAATTGCAAGAAGTATAAGTGGAGAGTGGTGATTAACAGTGTACACGCACGAAGACATAAATGAATGCACTGGTACAGAATCATAGAATATCCCGAGTTGAAGGGACCCATCAGGATCATCGAGTCCAGCTCCTGATCCCGCACAGAACATCCCAAGGGTCACATCCTGTGCCTGAGAGCACAGCTGAAATGTTTCTTCAACTCTGTGACCATTTTCTGAGGAGTCTGTTCCAGTGCCCGCAGACTCTTGAGTGAAGAACCTTTTTCCAATATACAACCTAAACCTCCCCTGATAAGAGTTTCATGCCATTCCTTTGGGTCCTGTCGCTCTCGCCACAGAGATCAGTGTCTGCTCCTCCTCTTCCCCTCACAAGGAAGTTGTAACTGCAGTGAGCTCTCCCCTCAATTTCCTGTTTTCCAGGCTGAGCAGACCAAGTTATCTCAGCCACTGCTCATATGACTTCCCTCAAAGACCTTCACCATCTTCACAGCCCTTCTTTGGAAACTCTCTAACAGCTTTATATCCTTACATTGGGGCACTCAAAACTGCACACACAGAATTTACTTGTTTTCATAAGAAAATTATGATGTTATTATCTTCCCCAAATTTATCTGCAAAGTTAACAGGTAAGATTCTTCTTTCTACTACTCCAGAATTCCTGGAAGATGCTACTTGAATGTGCTTCCATATGTGCTTCTTTACACCTTCTGCCTATATTTTAAGTTTTCCTGTTAATAGAGTTCATGAGCATAGTGTCCTACTTTTGTCTCCAGGAGACATGAAAATACAATTGTCTTATTAACCTTCATAAGCAAATGTAAATAATTCACAAAATAACTCCATATACTGGTTTGGAGCTAGGCTTGATATTATGAACCAGTGCTATGTAGTTACTGGGGCAGGCTACCTAGAGATGTGTTTGATGTTTCAAGCCTGCCAGTGTTGAGGAGGAATTTGGACAACAGTCTTAACAATATGCTTTAGTTTTAGCTCAGTCTTGAAGTGGTCAGCAGTTGGACTAAATGACTGGTGTAGGTATTTTCTAACAGGAACTATTCTGTACTATGTTGTTCTACTCAAAACCTTACAAATTGCTTGCTGGCTGTAAAGTTAGTTGAACTTCTCTGTTGTCTTTTCAGTTTCACCTTGCCTGGAAATTCCAGTGTTGAAACTAGGCTAACAGCAAAGGGCTGTAAATCTAGATGACCCTCTCTGGAAATGGAGGCACTTCTGGTCTTCAGGAACATTGATTAAATTAAAGAGCATACTGAGCAATACTTACACTGAGAAGATTAACAGGGAAAGTATGAGGACTTGAAGCTGACCAGGATTTATTCCATTAAAAGTTACTGGAAGTATTTCCAATAAATAACATGTGTTTGAAAGCTTGGACTCTGGTTGTCCAAATATCAGAACACAAATGATAAATCTCTGAAACCTCTTATCATTTCAAAGATGCAACTTGTAGTGAGCATCTGGAGAGAGTTTTATGCGTTTGAATATTTAGGTTTGTCAACACTGCTCTGTTGCAATTAATTCAATGCTAACTAAGACTACCTTCCCTTTTGATAAGACCACATTGTGTTGTTAACTCCTTCTGTCTTCTGCTATGTGAAATTTAAACTTCTAAATTTAAATGTCTTAGCTTTGCCATCAAGCCCAGAAATTCTGTAGTGCTTGAATCTCTCCAATTCTTTAAAAAAAAAAAATCTTCTCTGCCAAATATCAAGTACCTAAGAAATGAAGGAAGACAACAGTAGGTCAATCTTTCAACCCCTTATCCATTTAACACTCTTCTTAAGAATTATTATGTTCTTAATATTTCTTCAGTGTTTTCAAGAAAACCCTTAATTATAACAACATGAGTGGATGCAAGAGAGAAACTGATCTCAGTTAACTTTATTTTTGGGAACTCATTGCATAAATTCTTATTTGAATAAGCATGAAGACTTAGCTTGTGCATTCTCTATGCTTAACCATCAAACCATGAATAAATATTCACTAATTTACCACCAGGGGAGTACAGCTCAAACCAGGTACTGTACATCAGAGTTTATCCAAGAGACAAGTACTCACAGAAACCCACAAAACTTGAAGCTCATAAAAATGCATACTATGAAAACATAAGTACATATATATGACTAGCTGATACCAATTCGATAGTATGCATTTATTATAAATGACCAATTAATAATATATTGCCATACAGAAAATTTAAAGTGTTTAACTCATTACTGGAGTACACTGCTCTGCCTTAACAGACTGTTGGTTTTCTGCCATTTCAGTTAATATTTTCAACACAGGAGTCAATTACAACTTGATACTTATTCTCCTTCACTTCACTGAGTACAGTGGTAGTTACATGGGGCTTTGGAGGGAAGGTTGCCATTTAAGGTTTGTAGGCAAAAAGAAAAAGAGGTTTCTAATGAAAGGATTTCTCATCGTATCATACGAAAATATATTTGCAGGACCTCATTTTTTTTCACATTTGGCTGGACAGATAGTTATAGCATATGGTGATAAACTGCTAAGTAGTTATAATACATCACAACTACTGCTCAGCATTTACAAGGCATTCAATGCAAACACTCATTGCAAAGGTATCTCTTTGTACACAACAGCATAACTTACCTCATAGGAGGGAGTTTACATGACCATAAACTTAGTGAATTCACTGAACAGAGGAAGAGGAAGATGAAGAGGCTACTGTGAGAAGGCCAGGCACTTCTGTGAAGGTGACATTGTCCCATTTGTAAATCTCAGGATTTATTGTTCTGCCTCCTTAACTCACTGAAGGTTTCTTTGTACTTCTGTTCCTTCTTCTACATCATTTTGTCTTGGAGACCTGGGAACTCACACAAGGTCTGCCATCATTGATGTAACAAGTCACTGCCATACCTTAGGATGTCCTAAAGTCTCACACAACTCAACCACCTTAAGGAACCCTCAAAAGCCAAGTGTGTTATTACAGCCTATGGCAAATATGAAAAAACGCAACTTTTTTAACCTATATGAAAGAAGTACTTGGCCAGTGGAACAACTCTGGACATGTAGCAAAGATCAAACACAAGGCACTTCCTTTTCCCACACATAGTGTCACAACCATAAGATAAATTGTTCTACCATAAAAAAAATCACATAGAAACACAATTCTTTACACTTTATTCTTCAATAAAGTGTACCTTGATAAGATATATTTTTTTAAAAATTACAGTCTTGTAGAATTAGCATAACAAAACTTTATTTCACATAGAAAAAAAATTCTTTGGAAGAAATTATAAGCCCCCAGTATTTTAATTGATTTAATAGATTTTAATTTTTGATAATATGAAAAAAGAGTAGTTTGAGTGTGGCATTTTCAGAAATAAATATCTAGACAATGCCATAAGAGCAAAAATTTTAAATGTTTTCACCATATCCAAAGCACTAATAACTCAGAATGCAACATTGAAAAATAAATCTTTCTAGTCTTTATTTTCAAATTTTTATTCCTGTATCGTACCATAATTTCAAAGCATCAAAAAAGACTAAAGTCAAGAAAGTTTTTTCATGTCATGTAGGAAAGGCTAAAACTCTGTTTTAGCCAAGAGAAATGTTCATTGCTTTGCCATTTTCATAATGTCTTTCATTTGTTCCACATAACTATGAACTATAATACTGCAGAGGATCCATTATAGAAAAAGCAATAGCCAATTGAACAGATGGGAAGAAGAAATGGAACCACAAAGGGAGAGAGTCTAAGCTGTTTGTTCTGTTGCAGTTATGAACTAATAAACTAGACCTTTATCAGAAATAAGAACCTAAGATTACCATTAACCTGTAAGACAGGAAAATGGCACTACAGACTCACCTTGTATGTTCCCTCTGCTACTGTTTATTTCTTCCATTTTTCTTCATCTTTGTCATGTGCTTAGACCATAGGCCTCCAGAAATCTTTTTAACTTGCACATTGGAGGCCTTTTTAAGCACTCCTCCACTTAAACTGCACCATTCCCACCTTACACAGTGGAAGCCAGCTGGAGCAGCCACACTTGTCTTTTTTCACAAATAAAGAGCAGCCAGAGGTCTACACTCAGACAAAAAAGCATTTCAAGCCAGTGTTATTCCAGGACTACAAAAAACACAGCATTTTGTTGAGGTCCCATATGGAATACAAGTGATCACTTGATTTTCTGTGATGAGAAAACAAACTCTTCTGCACCAGAGGCAAAGAAGCAAGAGAAGCTCTAACCTGGGGAATACCCTCAGGGTTTTGAAAAGTATAGTCTCACATTTTCAGGCTGCTACTTCTATCCACAAGCAATTCCTGAGCATGGGTAATAGTCCAATTTCAAACTGTTATTCTTTGTTTTATCACAATCCTAGCATTATATATTACAGAATTACAGTTTCCCATACAGTTCTGTAACAGCAAATCCTCTACAAAACAACAGACCATTCTTACCTTGTTCTTGGGAAAATCAGATTTTAAATGGAAAAATAAGAAAATGTATGTCCTTAAAGTTATTCTTTAATTATCATTTTCTTGTCATATTAAAATAAGGTATCTCTTTACTGAACTTGGCATTTAAACATTAAGAAAAGGCTGATTTGTAGGCATACATAAATACTGCACTCACAGAAACTATGTAGAAGTTTGCACGTTTTAATGAGAATTGATGATGGTTCTGCAATTTCTCATCCCTTTTACAATGATTGCCAGGAGGGAAAGACAAATGTGTCTCATGCTACCTTGTTACAATCAAGGTTTAAGCATTATATCTGCCCATTTAAAGAGCTGCTCTCTTCTGATCTTCCTAGTGTTCTGTAATTAGACAAGCTACTCATTTTTCTTCCACACTATTTGCAGTTTCACTGATTTATAGAAAAAGAGTAGAGCTGTCTATGACATATGAAATATAGAGCAGGTCATAAGTATAGATTACACAGTAATGTTCCATACAGAACATTCGGATTACTAAAATCTTATTTAATAATGTATAGGAAATGAAAGTATTGCTTGTAAATAAGAGTGAGGCACAACTGCAATTTCAGCCTTAGACAAATTCCAATTTCACTTTTTGAGCTACGATTTTTATTTGTGCTGCAGTGATGTAGGGACCTGCTTCCAGTCACTGAAGTCATCTTCTCCGAGACTACAGAGCACCTTTATCAAAAACCACATTGCCAGCATGAGGGGAACCTGATCTCCGAAACATCTGGAGACATGCAGGGCACCCTAAAGGGAATAAGAAGCAAATAAATACTGCCTGGTAAAGACAAGATCCAGAAGGTAAAAAAGGTGCATAAGGGATGAAGGGAAGAATGGCAGAACATGACTTTTCTACCATATCTATTTAAAGGTGAAATATGTGTCTGGTAGAAAAATTCAAAAATCAGGATACTAAAATAGATTCACTGCCAGCCTAACAATATTATTTTTCTACTCATGGGCACTATTTCCCACTGACAAAAGTAAGATGAAGATTCCTTCAGGAACAATAACACATTTAGAATGGAATTAGCAACAGACTGCTGAAATCAGACTGGGTAGTGAAGAAATGCTATGTACAATTCTTGTAGTTATATAAAGAGCTTT
>VZTB01013686.1:39543-52329 GCA_013397245.1 Thryothorus ludovicianus | reverse complement strand
ATATAAAGAGCTTTTTTGTAAAAAAACTCCCCAAAGAATTATATGTAAGTGTTCTATCTGTAATATAGAAGTGAGATATTCATAGATGTGTAGATAGGGATGATGATATGGAATTGTTATGATGTGTGAATAAAATGGTAAACTTGTATCTTTAAAAGTACCACTGTTTCCATTATTATGTGGATGTTAAATACAAACATTACCATTAGCTTTATTTGTTTGCTTAAGCATGTATTTATTTTTTATGCAATGCACCTCTGCAAGACACCTTTTTTTCCTCATATATTTCATCTCTCATGCCAAACATTAGATTTTTTTCAATCTCATTCTTGTTTTCTGGGGTTGAAGATCTCTTTTTCAGGCTAGAAGAAAAACTAAAACAGTTTTCCATATTTTTATAAGATTAAAACATGGTTTACACTATGGTGTAATACAAATACTGGTTCCTTGAAAATGAACTGCAGAAAAGATCAGAACTGTAGTTTAGTCCATCTGGCGCTCCAAATTCAAACTGTTCTTCCAAATATATGAAAACAGTAAGAATTAAAAATTGAGTTGGAAATTTCACAAGCCTTTTTAGAATTATTTCATATTCTTCCTCCTATTTGATCTGAGATAGAAATTCTGTAGAAATTTTTCAGCATTTATGAACACAAGTTTTTATTAGAGACAGATTACAAGCTCCATAAAACTGAAAAATAATGGGATATGATGAATGGGCAATTAATTGATTTTTAAAAACAAATTTTAAGAAGAATAATAGTTCATGTTACAATTTCTTTTGTACAAATAAATTCACATAAATCACTAGCATTTTATTTGTTGCTAATAATACATAATTTGCCTAAGAGTTTTTTAAAATTTACAATTACCAATTTACTTTGAAACATTCAATTCCCATGAACAAATAATAGACTAGAAAAAAGTACCTAATCTGTTGTCAGTAGTAAATTGTGCTGCTCTTTTGAATGAGTGAGCAATGCCAGGAAATTGCATATGCTCTCTGATCCAGCATGGGCAAGCATGTAGTTTCAGCAGTTTTTCAAGAGTTCTTGAGTTTTAATGTGATATTCATTAAGGGAATAAGCTGAAACTCCCATCATCTGCTGCAGTGTCTGCTCCTCCAATACATCAGAGGTAAGGTTATGTCAAATGGGTAGACAGCTTTGACAGAGATGGACATGTTAAGTCAAAGTAAAAGAAAATTAAGTTCAGGTCTCGTAGAAAAAAAAAATCTTAAGTTCACAAGGCATGCCTGATGTACAGGTCATACATCCCAGCTGGTTTCTTCTTGGCATTTTTATTTTTGGCAAAGTTTAAATGCAAGATGCATCTAAAACATCTCAGCCTTCATTTCAGCTGGCACAGTTGGTTAGCTTGAGTAGTTCAAAACTGTCAACTTAAATCCAACAAAAATTGCTTTTCAGTGATCAGAATTTGCTCGTTTTGAGTGCAACCATTTCTAAACTCACTTATTAGTTCTTCAAGCACCAGAGAGCAATAGCTGTACTTTATCTCCCCTATACTCTGCTAGGTTTTTTGCAACTTTATTTCTAATTAAGCAAGATGCCTATTTATTGTTTGACTGTTCAAGAAGCTTTTCCAATAAAATGAAGATATTTCAAGAAGTTTTCAAAAATATGAAATGTGGTATCATTCTTTGGTGAGTCAGGCATGCCAGCTCCTTAGATCCATTCTACATAAAAGGATAACAAGGTTAACAATTAAGTACAAACGGCTGCAGATCCAGCTTGGTCTGAATAAACAGATTAAGAGGGACAACTCTACTCTAAACAAACATTACTACAGGTCATCATCACCAAAGGAAAGTTTCTTCCCCTGGCAGTCACAAAACCGGCTTACAAGAGAATCATTCTTACTTTGACCACAGGTTGGTGGAAATTAGAAATCATCTGTTTCAATTCTCAAATTAGCTCTTCTCTCCTACAAGTCTAACTTAATAATTCCCTTGGCTGTTCAATCTTCTTCTCAAGTTTTCAAAAGGCTCTACTAGGTAAGCTGCACTGCCTGGTATTTGAGAGTTTTAAAAATTACTTTGCCTGCAGAGCTCCTCACATGCCTACACTCAGATGATCCTTTCATAGGCTTTTATTTTCCCTCCTGCAGAGGAAACCCAATTTTCCTCCAAATTCCTCTGTGAAGAAGTGCCTAAGAGGTCTAAAAATTTCCTCAAACCCTGCTCACTCAACCAAGAGCTCCTTCACTTTTATTTTCCTATTTTTTGTTAGCTAATAATTTCATGTTCAGACATATGCCTAGGGAATGTGTACATTCATTGGGCTTCTTTATTAAGGTGATAACCTGCAAGGCCCAGGCTGGACTGAAGTGTCACTAAGTACCCTGCACAACTAGAAGTGTTCATATTTCTCCAGAGCTCTTTAATAATTATGAAAGTAATGGAACCTTTTCTCTACATCAGGTTTTTACTGCTTCCTATCAGAGTCTAACTAAAATTGCAAGTCAAGCCTTTTATATATTATTTTGGCATTTCTGAAATCCATACAAATGAAGGATTACAGAAGACCAATAACAATGGCTTGGTTTCTAAGAAAAAAAATACTTTCAAAAACCACAAAAAGCTCTTGATTGATGTGTGGCAAGCACATGACAACTTGGTTTGGTTCCTGATTTAGCCTAACCAGACTCTGTCTTTAGTTTGGGTAAAACAAAAATGATTTCTGCTTGCACTAACAGATGCTTTTGTTACTCAGCCCAGCAGGAAGGCTACAAATTCAGTGCTTAGAAAGAAGTCTGATTTACTGGAAACCTATTACCCCCTAAAATCCATGTTTTGTAGCACGTTCATCATTGTAGCATTCAAAGTTGCAACACAGTCCAATTAAAGGGAACACAAAAAGAAGCCTGTATGCTTCTCACATCATTCCCTGAATTGTGCTTTGACAATGATGCTTTTAGAAAGCCAACGGGAAGAAAAACATTTTCTTTTTCACTGTAAAGGCAATAATGTTAGTACTTGTTGATCTCACTGGAAGTAGAGTGAATAAGAAACAACTTATAAGAAGGCTCTTGATCCTGAATTTGCTTATATGATTTTAGGTTTTATTTTACTTACCTGTTGTACGTGCTCTTCAAGCATGAAGAACTTGGAGCATAAAGGTAAATTTTGCAGTGCTTTAAAATTAAGGATCAAAAAGATCTTTATGCTCTTTCACAAGAGTAACAAAACATGATTCTAGCAGTCAGTATCTGCCATACTGAAGCTCTTAGAAACCTAAAAGTTTTGTAAACACCAAATTTTTTTCTTAGTATAATATATATCAAGTATAATATATCAAAGATTACTTGCCAAAGCCTTTTGAGATTATCAAGATATTTTGGGAAAATCACTGATGATGTTCCTGCTATACTTCTTCAGTAATTCAGCAGATATTTGTTATTAAATTGTAGTATGACATTTGTAAAAGGAAGAATTAAAGCAGAAACAAATATAGAACTAATAGCTGCTTGTGTACTTTTTCTCCTCTATAACCTAAACAATAACCTACCCTTAAAACATTTTCTTGTTCTAAGACAGGAACAGAAACATCAATCTTGGGTTTCTCAAAAAGTCTGAAAACAACTTTATACTGTGTAGTGGAACAGTTTAATTCATGATTCAGACTGACAGAGACCTGATAACACCCATGCTTAATTAAATGTCCTTTTGCTAAACCACTGAATTTGCTTTCTGTTTTGCTTCACAGAAGTATAATTTACAAGAAAGGCTACATGAGTATGAAGTTTGTGCTTGCACTAAGTTTTATATCACAATTCTGAATAAATTTATGGACAAAAAGGGATGTTACCACAATGGTAACCCTATCTCCTCTATTCACTCCATCTGCTGGTGTATGTGTCAGGAAGGATGAGCCCTGGAACAACCTTGATCTTACAAGCACTTAGAAAGAAGAAAGAAGTGAGAAAAAGAAAAAGATGGAGTCAAGTAGGCAAAATACACACGGTATTGGTAGGAGGCCGCTGGTGTTTTCTTAAACAGTAGAATAGCATGAATGTGAACACATTTCACAAATAATACTGATTTCTGTCATGTAAACTTTGGAAAAGTAAGTAGTTTAGCTGCACTGCCTGTGTTGTCTACATAGTCTTCAGGTAAGTTTTCATATGGAAGTTCACAAATTAATACAATTTTCCTTCCCAGCATCTTCTCAGTACTGCAGACTTCACACAAGGCAGTGTAAGTCTTAAACAGTATCAAATCTGAAACCCCTTGTGGCAATTCTTTCAAAGGCACTTGCAAATTCACCTGCCATAAGTTCTCATAGCTCTGCACTAGATGCATATTGGAGGCTGCCTTTTTAGCACATTTCCAGCTGGGAAAAAGCACACTGTAACTGTCTTCAAACATAGGGTTTCCATTTCTAGAGGAGACCTATGCTGGCAAAGACAGTGCTCTGAACAGAATATCCACAGCTGAACTTAATGGGATTTACAGATATTTAGCAGTCTGCAAGGAAATTATTTTAGAGTAGAAAAAATCAAGAGATGGACTTCTTATTCTTCAAAATAAACTATAGCCCTGCAACCAAAAGTGGGACTATCATGTTTTACTCATCAGTGTCTTCTGAAATATGCTCAAGTTATGCCTAGGCCCTTAGCTTTCAAGAAAACTCAAAGATTTAATATGTTATTGTGCTGTTTTAGACAGAAAGAAAGACAAATAATCCATTTTAGGAAGATAGACATTCCACGTGTAAGTTTAAAAATCTCTCTGCAAATACGAAAATTGTGTCTCTACAGCAGGACAAAGAAAAACACTGTACTACATATTGTTTCAGTCTTTTTAAAATCATCACAGTATCATAAATGTTGCCAAGAGATAACTGGCAGTAGCTGGAGACAGTTTTCATAGAGAAAGTTGAGATAAGCTGTTTTGAAGCAGATGTGGGGGAAGCTTGGATAACCCTGTATTCACAGAAACATGTGTTTTCTTCAAAAATATGCTTCCCTTACAAAAGGCATGTTCTGCATTCTATTGGATTTGCATGGCAAGGCTTTGGTAGAGAGGCTACAGGGCTACTAGGGAGTCAGCTACAGGGCTGATTTCTCTGAGGAGCTGTCAGAAGCTTCCCCCAGGTCTGATGCAGCCAACGCCAGATGGCTCCAGTGCAGATTCACTTCTGGCCAGGGCTGAGCCCATCAGCAACAGTGGTAGCACCTCTGGGATAATGTAGTTAACAAGAGGGGAAGAAAAGGAAACTTGAGCAGCAGGCAGAGAGAGGAGTTAAAATACTGAGCAAAACAACTCTGCAGACACCAAGGTCAGTGCAGAAGGAGGGGCAGGAGGGGCTCCAGGTACCAGAGCAGAGATTTTCCTGCAGCCCATAGTGCAGACCATGGTGAGGCAGCTGTGCCCCTGCAGCCCATGGAAGACCATGGGGATTCAAATGCAGGACTCCATGCTGGAGCAGGTGGATGCCCAAAGGAAGCTGTGTTCCCATGGGAAGCCAGTGCTGAAGTAGGCTCCTGGCAGGGCCTGTGGAGAGAGTAGCCCACACTGGAGCAGATTTGCTGGCAGGATTTGTGACACCATGGAGACCCATGCTGGAGCAGTTCATATAAACTGCAGCCTGTGGGAAGGACTCAAGTTGGACAAGTTCATAAAGGACTGTCTCCCATGAGAGGGACCACAAGCTGGAGCAGGGGAAGAATGTGANACAAGCTGGAGCAGGGGAAGAGTGTGAACAATCCTTCCTCTGAGGAGGAAGGAACAGAAGAGACCATGTACGATGAACTGACCAAAGCCTAAATTACCTGTCCACTTGTGCCACTGAAGGGGTGAACAAGTAGAGAATTTTGTGAGTAATAAGCCTAGGAAGCAGGAAGGGGTGGGGGAAGATGTTTTCAAGACGTGGGTTTATTTCTCATTATCCTGCTCTCATCGATTAAGAATAAATTAAATGCATTTCCCTGAGTCAAGTCTATTTTGTCCATGATGGTAATTGGTAAGTGATCTCTCCTTGTCCAATCCACATGATTTCATTAGATTTTCGTCCCCTGTCCAGTTGAAGAGGGCAATGGCAGAGCAGCTTTGGTGGGCACCTGGCATTGAGCCAGGGTCAATTCACCACAGACATTCAGAGACTTTTGTGCACTGGAGATAATAAACATTTTAGATTGGCACTTATTCAGACCATTAAAATGTCTAAGACAACAGGGTGCTTCAACAGAAATTCTAAAGGACAGCGTTTAAAGAACGTGTCTCTGTTTAGTTTCTTGTACTTGACTCATTTCTGCTCTTGAAAGAACAGAAGTAGAAAGAAGATAGGGAGATCAGATACGAATTCTCACCTAATTTTGATGGATTTATGTATCCTCTCATGGGTTGTAGTGTTATTTTGATGCTGGCATTTATCAGACAGCCTGGTAGCCATTAATGGCTAGAAGGGATTTTCTCCAGTAAGTTATTTATTTATTTGTTTCTTTGTTTATTTATTCATTTTACAGGAATTACATAAAATCTTAGCACCCTTTAACTTCCTAAGCTGAATAAAAGCAACCACTGAAGAACTTTTGACTTTACCAGAAACTTTTGATTTCATATATTATGTATCTCATTCTGTTTCACTTACTAATATGACATTTCCATATTTTCTTACTAATATCACATTGCTATTGATTCTACAAAAGTAGCTCTACTGTTGTTAGAGCTCTGAAACTCATGGGGGCAGAGCCACAGCACCTCTTTATGAGAGTGCAATAAAGAAAATCACCAAAAGTGAATGCAACTGCTTACTTTCTAAAATTTGTTACAGAATTATCTGAAGATGAAAAAGAAGAAGGCTCCCTACCTTGAGACACTATTCTGCTTCTTTGTCCCACAAGGCATTCAGGAGTGTTAAAATATGTTCACTCCAGGTATGCAGTTAAAGAGCACAAGCTAAAATGCATTACATCCTTCTCCTACTGCTCTCAGAGAGAAATAAAGTGGCCTTGATTCTCTACTGCTCAATCCTTCTTAGTTTAAGCCTTGGTAATTTCAAACTACTTTACCTCTCAAAGAAAGAATCCACATTGGGGTTTAATGCACTTGGGTTCTGACATAACCATGACTTTGAAATCTCTGGCTGAAATACCTTACATAAGAGGTAATTAATTATTATGCCATTACTCACTTACTAGACCATTAAAATGTCTAAGGCAACAGGGTCCTTCAATAGACATTTTAAAGGACAGCAGCTTTTTGCAATGTGTTACAATGTTCAATGGAATTGACTTTTGACCCATACGAAAGACTAAGACTTTTTCTGCCAAAATTTTTTGGCAGCCTGTCCAGACTTACTCCTGCAGCAAGAACATTTTGTTTTCACATCTATTCATTAAGTCCTATTGTGAGACTGCTGTTTGTGAGAAAGCAAGAACAGACATTTTAAACCATTTTACTCACCATAACCTATTGTTGAAATAACCCAAATTTTTTTCCTCATTATTACAGTTCTTATTTTGAGTGAAGCTCGTTGGTGAAGACTGAGTGCAGCAGCTGACAAAGCAGCTAAGTCAGTTAACTAGCTATTAGCATTTCAGCAGATCTCAACATCAGAAAGAGTCAGAAAAATTAGCAAGATCTAAAAGATGATTTGTGCCGTTTTGTTATAAAACCAGTCACTCCAAGGACTGTTGGCTCTTTGAGAAAAAAATCTGTAGTTTTAAAGCTCAACATATAAACAGCAAAATATCGGAAAGCAGATACTCAAAATCAAAAACATCCTGGTACTTACTTCTTTTAAAAAATACACCTTTTTCTTTAGAAGGGTTAACTTATTAGACTTGCAGACTACTGCCATTTGTGAAAATGGTTAATTAGCTTTTACTACATAGACACAGGGAAATCTTGCTCAACCAATACGAGACTGTCATTCAAGCTGTTCAAATGAAACACCTTTGGTAAAGAACTATATCTCCATTTTTGCCTAAGAAAGGAGTTAATTACTACATTGCATGGTGATGTGGACCATGATATATGGTAATATGAACATGTGAATGCACAACTCAATTGCTGCTTGACACTACCCAAGGAGGAAAAAACAATGATCACTCTTGAAATAAGTGGTTTGGGGCCATGCAAAATGATGCATCCTTTTCATACACTTCCTATTGGACAATTAGTAGGAAAACTGCAGTTTTCATTGCTGTACAAGCTTTTTGAAGATTCACTAATGTCAAAAATGTAAAGTTACCATCATCCATTGGCACCATTTAGATCAGTCTCTTAGATCAGGTACCTCATATTAAGTATTTTTTAACGACAAGGAAACACCTTATCACAAAAAAATATAAAATAAATACTTGATCTAAACTGTTGATCTAAAGAATTATCCTACTGTACATTAAACTGAGGCAAGGAAGGTTGAAATACTTACTTGACGCCTCTCCACTTAGTTGTTGATTCAGAAATAGAATATCTTTATTCAATGAAAGTATAACTCCTTCCTAATTTAATGCCTTTGTTTTAAGAACGTGCCATCAAGTTCACCCTTTCATCTTTTTTCTTTCAAGCACAAAGCTAAAGTTAAAGTAAAAAAAAAATGTTTTGGACCAATTTAGAATGGCAGATTCCAGTGATTCCAGTCAGACAAGATTCTATTCGTAGCTTGAACAGAAACAGGTATGGAATTACACCATGCCTAGTTCCACAGACTTCATTGACCTGAGCTCACCTGCAAGTGCTTCTGCAATCACAAGTTTCTCCATACTGCTGTCCTCTTCTGGTCTGATGCATGGCCCATGCTTTTGTGAGCTGATAGGCATTTCTGTGCATCTACGACTTCTGCTTCTTTTGATATAGCTGTCTGATAAATAGGATGAAATTGTGATCTTTCATGTCCCTAATTCATGAATTTTAGAATAAGTTTACAAAGCAACATGCTACAAAAACTAGAACATCAGATTTTCAAGACAGAATCTCAGAAAACAGGAGGTTTATTTTGAGAAATTTTTGTAATATCAGGTTAAACAGTTAAAAGTTTATATGCACTTTAGCCCAGAAAATGTGACACAAACCATTTAGAAATCATTCCAAGTGTCACATTTATTAGCACACTTAACCCAACGAAAAATGAAGCAAGGAGAAGGAAGACAACAATTCCACTAGAAATATTGGATGTCCAAACTTGGTTATTATAGTTAAATAAAAAATATCATCCTACATATTTGAGCCTATGCTATACAGTTGATACAGCTGTACAATATGCTGTGCAAGGATTACAACCAAGTGAGGGCTTCAGTATCCACCCTTGTCACCAGCTGGGATCCAAGGCAGAGCTGTGATGTGTCAACCAGTGACACTCTGGAGCTGAAACTAGAAGGATCTGTCCACTGAGAAATGTTTACTTCATGAAAAGAATGTCACTGTAGGAGATGAGAGGGCACATCTAGGAGCCAACTGTGTGCTTTGGCAGGCAGTAGCAGCACATTACATGGTAGAGTGCATGGAATCAGATGAAATATGCCTTTTGTAAAAATGAAATAGAAAATGTCAACTCCAACAACCCTGGAAACTTGAAAATGAAACACTATCTGGGGTGGTGGAATTACAGATAAGTATAATCCTGGATGAGCAAGCCAGAGACTTACGAAAATTCAGAAATATTGAACAGTAAGAGGAAAGTACAAGCAAGCAAGTATAAGTATTGATTGCTCTGCCTCATCGTGGTGTGCAAACTCTCTACTTTTTATTGAAATTGCCTTCCTGGAAGTGTTACTTGAAAACTACTACTACCAACTGCGCCCTGCCTATCTGGCATGCAATATTATATCAACATAAATAGGGTAGGAGTTGCTTATTAAAATCAGCAGGGAATAACAGAGGTTTTGCTGGTTTCACCAGAAGGTAAATCAGATTCATTTAATGGCTGTAAATGAGCTTAAAAAGAGACCAGCTCCACATACATTGAGAGATTTATCCAAAGTGAGGTGTTTATTCATAAAATTGTAAACACTCTCTCATTGCTTTGTTCCATTTTCTAAGTAGTTTCACACATATTCAGATGCTGACATCAGAATAACTCAGTAGATGATCTAGTGTGAATTTCTCTACTAGGTCTTTAAGTTTTACCCAACTAGCTTATTTTAATGAAAAATGTTGTCTGCAACTCACACTTGAATAAACATAACTTCTATTGGGCTAAAATTTATCTCTCAGGTCAACATCCAATTTTGATTCAAAACATGAAACTGAAAATCTATTAGCTTTCACAGCATTTTGTTCCAGTAGTTACAGCCTTCCTTTGAAGTTATTTCTGTAATTTTAATTGTTTTCTTTGGCTTTCTACAAGGAGCTTTCATTTCTCTGCTGTTTTAAAGACCTTCCTCATATTACACATTTTCTACCCCAAGAGATACCTATACAATGGTAGTCAGATTTTTTTACACAAAAGGCAAAACATCTTTATGATCATAAAGTAAAAAAAATTAAATTCTTCAAATGTTTGTGTATAATAAAAAAAATCTTTCTTAGTCTTAACCCAAGTAGTTTTCAATCACTGAATAACTCAAGTGAACTAGCAATAGCTAAAAGAGCCATGAAAAAAAGGTCAATTTGGCTTTAATATCAGCTAGGAGCTGACTTTTTTTCCCCAAACACACTTATAAATTTTAACACTTCTACTTTTAACTTTATTATCTACTCTGCTGTTTTCGCTCAAGTTATCTAGCTCAGATTGGCTGACCCAAATTAAGAACACTTTTCTTTACTCTCAGAATTGTACATTAAAGAGGTCTGAGAGCAGAGCAGGGCAGAGCCCTTCACTATTCTTGCTTCCAGCTATTCTACTCTGAACTCTCTCTGACAGAGACAGATGTGACTGCACCTTTGCATGACCAGAACACATCCCAGGCCAACAGTGCCCACAAGCAACGTGAAGTGCTGAACTCTAGTTTGGAATAGTCAAAACACAGGCAAATGGCCCCTTCTCCCACTTCTACCAACAAGTTAGGGGTGTCTGGTAGAAGGGCAGAGCAGAACTGAGAACAGTAAAGTTTCAGATAATTGCAGCTAAACCCCCAGTTGCTGCCTACCCAGGGTGCCACATAATCCTCGTAAAAGCTCAAAAGTACGATATGTTTTGTTTTTTTTCACTGATTAAATTGTCCCTTTCCCTCCAACTCATACTTTTTTCATCAGAGAGAAATTAATTAAAAGACAGTTGAAATATACACATCTGCAGAAACTGTACTTTCAAAGAGAAAGCTCTGCTGTTTTAACTCAAGGTTTTAGGCAAAGGAAAGGATCATTATTAATGATGACTTCAATTCAATTTATATAGAATCTCTGGGGAAACTTCAAGTCATATGTTGAAATCCCTTTAATGTTAATGGGTATTACTTGTTCTCCTGTCAAGGCTAAAGAAGATGCTTATGCCTCATACTTCTCTGTTGGAGGGCAGAATGTACCCGAAGTGTTGTGTGAGAGGGAATATAAGGACAAAGAGATCACATTAGTTGCAACAATATATGATCTTCTGCTTTAGTTATTTAAAGGGATGCCCTGCAACAAAGAGAAAAAGAGTTTGACAATACATGGTCGATGTTTACATACATTACCAATCAGCAGAAAAGCTATTGTAAGTGAAACTGTGCTGAAAATTCAAAGAAAGTTAATTAAGCTCTTATCACCTTTGCAGTAATTGTATGGGCTGCACACAATGGAAAGGCTCACCCATCAGCTAATTGTATTAGTTTCAGCAGAGTTATTCCAGGGACAGAGCTGGCCCATGCTGTCAGGTGACCCACAGCCACAGTTTGCAACAATGGACAGCACATCCAAATACTCTGCAAGGAGAACAGTGAGAAATATTATGCCACAGGATTCATATAATTCAAGCTGAACCCAGCATATTCTACAACAATTAAAGGAATAAAACAGCTAAATACATCTCCATTATTTTAGAACATAAACCCTATGCACCACATACCCAGATTCTTTTTTGATAACAGAACATCCTTCCTATTATTAATTTTCTTGATACTTGAAAACCAAAAAAAAAAGCAGACTTGTTGTGTTTTTCTAAATAAAACATCTTAAAGGCTCACTCAGGACACTAAGGAAGATTTATTCAATTTGCTTCTAAGCAGCTTGTTTCTTTTGCCATGACAAAAAGATAGTTTCTCTTTCAAGTATTTCCACACATTTGTGCTCTGGCCTTCATTCTTGGTCAGTTGCATCTTTTACAGATCCTTCAGGCTGCCTTCACTGACAAGTACTATTAAGTTATAGTACCATTAACCCACAGTCAAGGGCACTTACGAGACTTTTCTAAATCAGACACCTTTGATCATAAGCAACACTTATCAGCTAACATGTCAAGAAGAATGTAATACATATTTTAAACATGTTCCACAGTGGATAGTCTCTCCCAGCAAATGCAGCCTAGAAATCTAGCTTTCCTTGAGTAGTATGGGATATGCAAGCAAAAAGGGAGAAAGAGACAGAAAAGAAGGAAATCAATAGGACAATACACTACCAATGTCAAACCATAAAATTAAAAGTTTTCAAAAGGAGATGTACCAAAAAAAAAGTCCAAACTTTATCAGTTTAGGTCATATCAAAATGAACTCTTTCAGGGGACTTGAATACTTAATATCTTGATGTCCTAGGGTGACGTTATGATGTTTGTATCCCCATTTGTGTGTGCTACTTTTGCTGGATATCATGTTCTGTGCCTTTAAGACTGTTTCAGAAGGGTGAATGTTTTGTTTTGGTTTTTTCCTATCAACCTCTCCCCCAAGGCCGGCAGGAGACAGAGACGG
>VZTB01013686.1:0-39437 GCA_013397245.1 Thryothorus ludovicianus | reverse complement strand
AAATTTATCAGTTTAGGTCATATCAAAATGAGCTCTCCCAAGTTTGCCCTAAACCAGGACACTTGACAAGAAGTGGAAATAATGAAGGTTCCTTTTGTGGCTTTTAAAATCCTTGTCATCAAATATAAGATGTATTCCATTATCATTCTTAAGTGCAAACTGACCTAAAATGTGTCACTCAGCAAACATAGTTAATGTGTGTGTATGTGTATATGCATGTGTGTGTGAGAGGTAGGAATTAGACTGCTAGTATATTTCCAAAATATATGTTGCCTGCTATTCTACTTGCACACTTTATCAAAGTCTATCTGCAATAATTTTTTGGGAGGATGAAACTTACTGGGTTTTAGAAAATGCCTTTTCTTATCTCCGGTGATATTCCTGATATCTATATCTGTGATGTTTTCTTTTTCCCTCACTTACAAGATTAGAAAAAAATCTTGGCAATCTCTGAGAACTATTTTAAAGATATGTTTGGTGTCCTCATTACTTGTCCAGTTTTGTCACTGAGAACTACCTCTTCTGAAGACAAGATGCAAGTGGCAGAAGGGAAATATGAACTCAAACTCCCAGACTAAGAAGCTGCTCCCCTTTTCCCATCTTATATGCTAATTGTCTTTCATTATCTCACAGCTGGAGATGAAGTTCAAGTGCATAGGACAAGTAGCTATTGTTCTGTACAGGAAGATATTAATTTATAAATAGCAGTGTAAAATTGCATGATGACTTTGCATCAAAAATGAGAGGTTTAGACCAAAATATTTCTGCCAGATGATTTATGGTTGCCTGAGCATACTTAACCTGGCCACCTCATCTGTACACACAATGACATGGTCTTTGAAAATAAGATGATTATCTTTCTTTCTCCCCTTTTTCTTTTCTTTTTTTCTCTTATGCATTCTGCATAAGCATAGGACAGAGAAGGGAGCTGAATTGTTTCCCCTGGTATCTTAAATGTTCCTTTTTCTACCTCTGACATTCTTAACTTTATAACTTTCAACTATAAGGATGCAAAAGAACAAACAGCCCAAAGCACAACTTTACAACCATGTCATATAAAAACGGTAAACACTGTTTTGAAGCTCTGCCTAACCAAATGTGAGTTTGATCTACCACTCTGATTGGAACACCTGAGTCTTTCAGAAGTAGTGTGTATTTCTATCCAGGAATAATGTGGTTGCTCAAGTGCCAACACTGTCATTTATCTTAAGTTTTTCTTCAGTTTTCCTGTTATTCAAAGCCTATATATGTGTATATGGATAGATAAATCATTTTTAACTTCCCTTTATTTAAGGTTAATGCAGCCTCTTCAGCCTCCTTACTTATGGTGTGCTCTCCACTTTGTCCCAGTAGCCTCCTCACACCTGTCTCAAACTTAATCCATCTTTCTGGAACACACGTAAATTCCTTCTACTCTCCTTCCCGAAAGCAGTATTTACATACAGGCAAAAAGACATCCAAGGAATAGCTAAAGGATTAGAAAATTATACCAACATTATATTGTCATTCCTTATAATACTGAGCACTGCTTTCTGAACAGCTGAGGAACTCCCCTCAACTGTCAACAAGAAGCTGAATGAATTATTCATTACAGATCAAAATTTAAAATTCTTGACAATATTTAGAAAGGAAAAAAGTAGCAGTCTTGTACTTATTTTCAAAAAGTTTTGTGTGGTTTTGGAACCATAGATAGATGAAAAAGGGGAGTCAATTGAGCATCATGTCTCAAATTGCTAGAGTTTAATAAAAATTTTGGGGTTTTTTTCATGCCATGTGTGATCATTATAGTGTGTTCTTAAAACTTAGTGTGCAAAGAACACATAGATTACCTGCTTTTTACTTATATAACTTACATGAACACGTGGTACTAAATATCAAAATGATAAATATACAAAAAATACACAAGCATTGGTTTCAAGCAGGTCAGTCATTTCAAGAAAGAACAGATAGATTTTTTTTAATGGACTCTTCAGTAATCATCAACAGGGAGAATGGATCCATTACTGTACTAAATGAAAAATAACATGCTTGATAAAATTGAAAGTATTCCTGTTTTTTCACAGAATGTTTTGGAATAAAGATTAGCATTAAGACTTTTGAGGTCCTAAAGACGAGCAAAAGTTGAAGAGAACAGCCAATGACTAAACAATGCAACCATTTCTCTGAAATATGCTTCACCTACAAACACACACTATTTCCAAAGGAGGATAAAATCAAGTTTTCTACATTTCCTTTAAGATAAGTAGCAAAAAGTAAAGACATTATGAAGTGACAACTTTTACTACTGAATTGAGGCGACTAGTGATTATTTAGAAACAAGTCCCACTCCCGCAGAATAGCTTCATGGTAGGTGCATATAATTGTGTAATTCTGATCCCTTCTGTCTGCCATGGACAATGTATGATGGATTAACATTTATTTATTAGCCTAAAACAAGATAACTGAACTGGACAAGGTCTCCCAGAAACCCTGCAATTACACAAGAATTTAGTTTTTTCTGGACATGGACTTTGGAAAGGTAGAATTCAAGAGACAGTGACTAATAAGTCATACTGGAGGACAGTGACAAACAGAGGACAACAGGTGTCTGTTCTGGGATGTGCCACACTTAGTATCTTTATCAATGAGCCTTTAAAGGGATGGTGTTTTTCAGGGGGCCAGGCTTGAACAACTCTCTGGGCCTTTTGTTTTGACTGAAAGAGTAATTTCTGACAGATTATGGAGACAATCTGTTTAGTTTGGGCAGAACCATCATAACAATGACTTCACTGCAATTTATAGGTGAGGAATTACAATAACCTATACCAAGACAGCACATCCAGCATGACTGTAACTATGGCAGGCAAGCTCTGCTTTGCATCACAGCACAAGCCCCACCTATCTGTGAAATTAACCCTCTTCTGTTGTTGTAACAATATTTATACTAACAGTTCCAGTTAGATATTACACAGTTTCAGTCTTAGCTGACATGATTATGTCAAT
Organism: Thryothorus ludovicianus; assembly: GCA_013397245.1. Lineage (NCBI taxonomy): Eukaryota > Metazoa > Chordata > Aves > Passeriformes > Certhiidae > Thryothorus > Thryothorus ludovicianus. The sequence goes on along the minus strand of VZTB01013686.1, from coordinate 36,455 downwards.
AGATGTATTTAATGAAGTACACAGATCTTATATATATTAAAAAAAAAAAAGACAAATGAGAGTGCAGTGTGGCGTAATCCACACAAGAAAACCATGAAGAATACAAAAGGTTAGAGAATAAGTTGTCCAACAGAGCCAGCCCACAATTGCTCACTGAGTCCTGCAAGGTGTTGGACTCTTTGGAGAGTTGTCTTAAATTTCCTTGAGTTATGGGAGGCACATGGTCCAGCACCTTAAAGAGTTAAACAAATATATTCAGAACTCTTATCCCAGAAGAAATTATATACCATTACCATTACATATATTTTTCTTCAATAGGCACTTGAGAAGGTGTTCTGAAGAGGGAAATCATGAATACTGACTGAGTTATCAGGCTGTAAAAGCTGTCCTAAAAGCATGAATGCAAAGCTAATCATTTACCGGCTTTGATATAAATAATAATCAGATTAAGCACTGAAGTACATGAGGATAAAAAACATAATGGCAGGCTATCAAAATCGTCACAGTCTTCCAAAGCTGCCTCCTGGATTGGAATATAGAAGTCAAAAAGAACAAATAAATATAAGCAGGTTTAATCTTTGCTCAGTGCTTTAAGCCAAACAGAAGCTCTGTACTTGTAAGGGAATTAGCCTTGGTTATGAAGATTTACAGAAGCCAGGAAGTTTTTTCATGTGTGAGGAGGAATCGGTACAGCTGAAACTAATTATTTCATGTGAGGATAATTATGCAGAAGTCAAAAATAGCACAGATCGAAAAGGAAAAGCCAAAAAACTAAGGAATGCCATCTATATTTAAAGGTTACTGAGAAAACATCCTGTGCTTGTGATGCCTCCAGGACTGGTACACTTCACAGTTACTTGGGCTAGTATGTCTTAAAATCAAAGTTTAGAGGAGAAAAACACACTGACTGTATCACCTTGATGGGAAAAATATATGTAGATTTCTATTTGAATGGACTCTACTCTGTAAGAACACAACCATCATTCTATAAATGTCCATTAAATATCTATTAAAGAAAAGAGGGAAATTTCATGTTTGCACTTCCTAAACAATACAAAAAACAGGTGAATTCAGTGTAATGTCTCTTCAGTTTTTACAAATCTTTTCATCTCTTCATTTCCCCTTTCTTGTCCATAATCTGGAAAACCTGTATTGAAGTAATGATCTGAAGGAGCTGTCTTCAACTTCACTAGATGAACAGAAGGTAGCAAGTATCTATTGGAAATGAATCACATATTCCTCATCTGAAATCTTTGTGTAGAAAATTGACCTTCCTTGTTAAGTCAATTCATATACCATCAGATATTGTGTAGAGCTATCAATTAAATAATAATTAATAACTAAGAAGGAAGTCAAATACCTGCCAAGTCCACAGAGAAGAGATTATTAATTAGATTAGATAATTAATTTAGCGGTAAAACAGAGTGATTAATAAAATAATGAAGGAAGAAAGAGGAACTGAAATTATTAAAATTGAGGTGAGAAATAGTGGTAAAATAAGATGCATTGGGCAGGAAGAATATAGCAGAATTCTCAGGGTATCACTTGTAATTTCATAATTTCATTAATGTATTTGGTTCAATAAGGAACAAGAGAGAAATGTGCCAAGGGGATGTGGTGACCAATGTTAGGGAAACTTTGCCTATGCAAAAAGATATCAAAAAGGCAAAAATGGACAACTGAATTACACTGAACACTAAAGAAAGAAATATGGGAATACATACAACAGGAAAAGATGCAAGGTTATACAGTCCAGAATGAATAAGAAATAATTATTCATTCAAAGCTGATCAATCTTATATTTGAAACTACACACGAAGGAAAAAGATCTGAGTGTAACATAAAGTCATTGGAGGACTGTGAAACAGTGGCATGACTTGGATATGACAATAGACAGATGTGAAATGTGTAAGAGAGGTATTTCCAAGAGAGAACTGGGGAAAAAATTAAAGAGTTGCGCTACTGTGTCAGGATCAACGACACTCAACCATCCATGGTCAAACCACTAACCAGACTCAGGGAAGACAAGTCTTTATATCTTTAAGCACAGAGCTGACAGGAAAACTTCCAAAAGCGGGGGTAGGATTAAACAAAATGTCTTCAAATCAGATACAATTAGATTCTATTATTGTTGGAGCAGCAGAACACTGGATTCAATGACTTGGAGATGCAAAACACTCTTGTGCTCCATGTTGCACTCTGGCAACATCATATATTATTAAAATTCGAGTATAAAAATCTACTAAAATAGCTGTGTCAACCTGTAGTGAAATATTCCAACACTGGCCAGCACAAGGGCTTGTGTTGGACACTGGATTGAAACACGGAGCTGCTGAGCTGAGGAAAGGGAGGAGATATTATCAGAGCAGTGCTTTATATTTCTGTATATGTAAGAGATAAAAGGATTTGTATTTTACTGATTATCTGTCAAATGTGCCTCCTGAGAAGCCCATCTGCCAAGCTATTCTGTTGTTCTTCTGCATGAGGATTCAAAACACTAAGTCACTATTTGCACAGACATTAATTCATACAACAAATTAGAACAGCAGCCCTCTAATAAGCATTGAATATTCTGTTGATTTCAACACACACACAGTATTGAGCCCTCAAAGTTAGTTGGCAGAAAAACAGTGAATGTCTGATAGAATCAGGAAGCTGTGGGTACTTTTTCAGTCTTCCTGGCAAGAAATTTAGAGGCAAATACACTTGAAAACAACATTTCTCTCTTCTCTGGGCTTGATATTAAGTATATCAGGTCTATAGTGATAATGGATCCTTTTCAAGAGCCAGCCATTAATTAAAAAATATTGTGTTTCCATCTTATTTTAGGGAAAATATTGTTTATCTGATTTACTTTTTTTTTTTAAGTTGCTGTTTGATTACTAATGTGAGTATCCCTGTAATTTCCTTAAAGTTTCCCAGCATCTGGGAAACTCCAGTTTGAATCTCCAGAAGAGTCTAGCTGGAGAAGTAACAGCAGAACAACACAGGGTATGCTATGTGAACAAATTAATCCAACTTAATTGATTTGCATCACATATAAAGGTCAGCCTCTACCCCACCTGCAGCTTTAACTTCAGAGTGTGAACTCTGTCACTCATTAAATATTAGAGACCTAGATCACAGTTCTGGCTCTCCAGGTTGACAAAGACTTAAGATTCATAATCTGAGACAGGAATAGAGGATGTTGTAATACAAAAAGTAAGTCTAAAAGTCCAAGTGTCTGTGTGCAGAATTGCTTGTACACCATCAGAAAATGATTGGTGGTCAAGAAATTCTAGTGGATTTGTAACATATGTCTTAGAAGGATGCTAGCACAAACTTGTCACCAGCATAAGGTACTAATTTAGTAAGGGAAAAGATATCCCTTTCTGTCATGTAGGTCTCCTGGTTTAAGAAGAAAGGCCATCAATTAATTGTGGAAGAAAAATTGTAATTTAAGTTTAAATACAAAATCTCGAAGTTTTATGAGTAAGAGTTTTTTATCTTTTATTTTAGTTTTGTAAAACTTCTATGAGAAGATTAATTTAGATTAACCAATTTATTAAAAATATTGTCCTTATCTGAATAGCCATTTTTACTGTGCCTAATTTTTCAACATGTCAAGGTTTGTTAGTTCAGTTCTGAGCAAGATTTTTTAAAAGTTTCTCATAGTGAGTCCCTGCAGGACTGAGAAGTGAATATATTTGAGTCTGGTCTTTTTTAACTCAGTGTCCTTCTGGGGGCAATTATGGAATTTTTGGATCTGGCCTAGGATTCCTCTCTAATGAAATCTGGTGGGCTAGAAACTACTGGAGATTTTTAAATGCCTTCACTCTAAACAGGCAACCTCAGCACGGTAAACTCTCTGTCTCACATGGAAGGAGACAATTTTCCAGATTTACCAGACTCTCAAACCATTTCTATATGATTAGAATTCCTAAGAAAACAATGATGCTAAAATTACAGACTAATATCTGTCAAATTTAATATTGTAAGGAAGTAGACACAACACAAATAGATTTTACAGTCAGCTGTCCAGTTTTTGTTATACTGCTCACGAGAAAATTCTGGGTTTTTTTTTCCAAACTCAAAATACTACAATGCATTCTCTGAGTCTTCTCATTTTTTTTCCCCCTTCTGATTAATGTTCTTATATTTATTAGACAGAAAACTAATGAAGAGCAAATAGGAATGAAGACTACAAATCCATGAATAGTGCAGAGAAAGTGAATAGAAAACAACCTTCCATTCTTCAGCATAAGATACAGAGCACTCAAGGACAAACAAATAAATGGAAATATGATTTCATCACTCATCACCCACATTCTATAGTGAAACTCGTTGCCAAAGAACTTTGTGGAAAATGAATATTGACATGCATTAAAATAAAGGCACGACAACTTTATGAATAGCATGTCTGCTGGTGGCTATCCAAAAGAAAGGTGTTCCTGCCATCTCCCCCTGCTTGCCAGAAGTTGTTAGACCAAAGCAAAGCCCCATTTGTCCTGCTTCTCATTTATTTTACTAAGCATCCACTACTCACCACATCCAGGTACAAGTTTTTAGAGATGTGCGTGCACAATTTGCTAGTTTTCTCTTTACAAAATAGACACTAAGGTAAATGTTAAAAATGAAAATGCCAGAATTGATTTTCATATCTTGGAATGAACTAGTTTGCAAGAATCAGAAACCAATAAAAATTTAGAAAATCTTTTTACTAGCAGGAAACCACTTGACCAAGAACTACTTTAGGGAGACAATTCTCATGTCCAACTACTTTTATATTAAAAACAAATGTTGTCTGGTATTGAAAGCATTTCATTACACAGCTCATGCACCTTATCTAAAGATAATTTCTAACAGATTTCCGCTTGCTCTGCAAAAGTAAGTTCCTAGGCACTCGCTTACCACAGGAGGAATTACATCAGTGAACTAAAACCAGTTTAAACAAAATGCATTTTTCTAATACTTGACACCACAACCAACTGATACAGACTGTGATGAAGTTTAATGAGGACTGTTTATGTGTTTTATCTCTTTTCCCATACCTGCAAAAAGCATCAATATCTCTTTTTTAAAGGAAAAAAATGTCGTTAAAGATGCAAAGATTATTAATTACTTCTTTCGGTAAGTTATGCATAAGTAAAAGAAAAATTAAGAATTGGTATGCTGTGGCATTTAGTACTCATCTCTGGCATTTCTAAAAACAACAGGCTGCTTCAGCAGCCAAGTGCATATTACTTCTAAAAATATGTACATATAGTCTAGTATTTACAAATGTAAAATGCTGAAGAAAAAATTAGGTCTGCCCTGCTGCAGTTTTGATATGACTTGAAAGGCCAGTAGAAAGGCCCAAAAGTTTCCTGGGAAATCGAGCACCACAATATGCTTCGTGCCTTTCTTCAGCACAGCCATTTGGCCAGGGATACGGAAATGAAAGCAACCTTAAAAAAGCTCTCTTCACACAAAAGTAGCAGTTGAGATAAAGACCTGCTAAATCAAAAACTACTGCTTTTAAGAAATTATTCTAACACCTCAAAACGCATTGCTTGCAGTATCCCATATCCTTGTTCACACAAGGAAATAATTTCCCACGTCTTATTAACTCAAGTCATTGGGCTTAAATAGTTCATAAAGGTCAAAACACCTTTAGAACCACCTCAGAGACTGTGAGTTACTCCCAAGTAGAAAGCATTTTGTGATCCTAGCCCCAATATTAACAGAAATGTTTTTCTCAATAATGATATGGTAACATTTTACACCTGCACTTACCCTGTTCAAAAAAAAAAAGTAATTTCACAGTCAAAAACAGTAAAAGAATAGTTTTTTTTCTTAAGGGATATCTGATCTATCATCAGAAAACTACATTGCAGAGTACGTCTGGAAATTCTCAATATGCAATCATCCCCATTAGAGTTGATGATTTAGAAGATATTTTAAATCTAGAACAATGACTCAAGTACATAAACATGAAATAATGAACATGGTTTTGACCCCTAGTGGGAGGTTATCTTTGAGGTCAGAAAATTGAAAACATTTCTTATTTCTTTTTTTTCCTGCATACACAATTAAACTTGCAGCACATGACTTCAGGGATCATCCTGCAGTTGATATATTCACAGCTGATACTGTTGATTCTGAAAGGAGTCTAACCCAAAAGGTTCGGGTCTACATGAGGACTTAGTGTTATAAAGAGACATCCTGGACTGGATTTGCACAGACAGACAATCCTGACAGCACATCCACGTTATGAAATGGAGCACCGCACAGTGATCCCTAAACAAGCAGAGATCCAAGACATCAGTTCATGAAGAGGGGGAGAGCACGGTACACAAAAAGCTTAAACAGCAAAGCTACCTGCATTATCAGCTGAGAGCAGACACCACACCAGGACACCCAGCACTTTTCTTTCCAGAATTAACAAGAGCCAGCTTTGTACCCACAAATGAAAGAAAATGTGATTGAAGCCAAACAAAAGATGCAGCTCAGGTGTCTCCTGCCTCAGTATTATACCCCAACACATCTAAACCACTCTGTTGCTGCTGTCTGGTGTTTTTAAAGCATCCTTTACCACAAAAAAAAATAAGCTGTGCCATGCCACAGAACAAACCAACTCTCTTAAGAGTTGGACTCAATGATCCTTGTGGGTCCCGTCCAACTCAGAATATTCTCTGTGTGTGATTCTGTGTGAAACTGACAGCCTACAGGCCCTTGTAAATGTTTAACTGAACTAGAAACAGCTACTTCATCAAAAAAGTCTGAACTTGTCAGTACACTCCAAACACATTTAGGACATGATATCTATAAGCCTCACCAAAACAACTGTGGAATTGTGACATTATTAAGGAAGCAAAGGATACCACCTGCACAAATCAGAAGCTAGGGAAACAAATGATGACCTAAAAGAGATACTGCACACAAGGAAGAAACAAATTTTTGGTCTATAGACCACGGAATAATGAAAAAAAGCAGATATGATTTAGAAGGTTAATTCCAAGAGGGGCAACCCAGTCTGAAGATTTCCACCTGCAAGAATGTGTTCAATTATGATTTAGTAATCAGAGAATCCTGTAAATAACTCATTTGGGTTTACCAGTTTTTGAAAATCCCCCCTTTCTATTAGTGGCTTCTGTAGGTGTCCCTATGTGGTATCTGGCTGTTCCCATCTACATCTATGAAGACTCCACATGTAGAATTCAGATTCATGGATTTGGTGCCTGAAGGGTGTACCTGCTCCACAGTAAAGATGATCACTGATGCCAGAGCAGTCTCCAAAAGCCTGGCATGTCTCAGAGGGCTAGAGAAGCACAATAATCTTTCCCCAGACCCCAGAGAGAGATATCACACTAACACTGAGCTAATATCACCCACGCTGCAAACCCTGCCTCTCAGCCTGCAGCATAAGCTCAAATACAGCACAAGGCTGACAGAGCTGCAGTGTCCAGGTGTCCTGCAGCTGGCGACATCTACGTCAAGAACTTCAGCACTCCACACTGCTCCAAGCTGTCCAATGCAGAGATGTTTGATTTCCACTTATTCCCTCACAGGAACCCAACAAAAGCCACTGAACTATGAAGCAGTCAGTAAAAGAAGCTGCAGAGCAAAAGAGAGGTAGAGCAAAGAAAGAGATGTATCTAAAAAAATAATAAGGTGAGAAAGCCTCCACCACTTCCATGTCAATTTTAATGAAATGCAGATTGGTACGGTTATCATATAAAACCATAAACAGACAAATTATGTATGAACAGCACAACTAAAGGTTGATTGAAGTGTTAAAGATCAGGACTGGTAATATGTAATTAGTCACGATTGAATCACTTAAGACTAACTGTTGGTGCATAGAGTCTCAGAGGAATGGGCTGTAATTTTGTAGTTTATTGGTATTTATGTCACTAAACAGTTCCTTGAATTTCAATTTTCATTGTTTTTACCAGTAGCTACTATTTCTGAAATAACACAGTTCATCTCAAGCATTGTGTTTGGCCCAAACCCACAAAGTAGTGGTCCCCTTTCAGGTAATGAAACCAAGAGTTCAAATTAAATTTATCATCTGGGGTCCTCAAAATAAATCTAATATACAATTATGCATAAATAACCATTTATAAACATTAATGACTGATAATCATGTGAGAAAAAACAGTTTTAGGCAAGCTTTTGGCATTTGTAATGTTACGGAACTTGCCTTAGTCAAACAATATATACTGGTTTCCTTCAGTTAAAGTTGTTTTAGTCGTCTGTGCTACTGCATCAGCCAAGCAAGAAAAAAAAAAAAGGGAAATGGCAAATGGCAGAATTCTCTCAAATTTTGGGTTGTTTAATAAATATAGCTTTAGCATTCTTTATATCTTTACTTCTGAAGCATAATTTCAGTTCCTGAAGAAACCTGGGAAACTTTTGTAGTCAAAGCCAAGGAAAAGCAGCATTTAAAACAGAAAAGAGAAATTGGACTTGAGCAATGATTTTACATAGCAACACATTATTTGGAGTACTGTATTTTTTTTCATTCCTAGTGTAAAACATTCAGTTTGTAAAAATCAGGCGGCTTAGGTATCAAAAGTGATATTTCCAAAAAATGCAGAAAAAAAATTACTTTGCATTATTAGTACCAAATGATAGTGATAATAAAAACTGAACATAAGCAAAGAATGAAAGCTCTAATCGGGAACAAAAAATGTACACATGCAGCAGACATCAACAGAGGACTTCTGAAAATCAGATAATATTTCCTTCTGAGCATAAAAAAAAAAATTCCTGAAAAATTGTTCTTCTGTTTCAAATTTTCTATCATCCTTTTATTTTAAAGCTTTCAGTGCAAGCTGCTAAAGAGGATATTTATCTTAAATTATTATTGTATATGCTCTCTTTTGCTATGTAATCAGACTTTTCAAAAACAATCCACCATAAAAAAAAGTTACACTACACACATTCAACATATAATCATTATCATATACAGAAGAATAGATGAATTCTTGGTCAGAAGTGCTGAGAAAAGATGGGACAATTTACACAGCTGAAAAATCACAAGATTGTAGATCATGGAAGGAAGGGGCCAGTTCATGTAACTAGACTAGATAAACTTACTAATTGATCTTCTGTCACACCTATAAATACTGAAATATTATTTTAGCACACACCAAGAAAGAAAAGTTCCAATTTTTGACTGCATTCTTATTAAGATAAATGCAAAATTTGATTTGTAGCCTATAAACAGTCTTAGCAACCCCAATTAATAAAATATACGTTTCTCAAAAAAACTTTGCCTTAGATTCTGCGAAAGAGAAATGGTGTGTGGCAGAAATCCATACTTCCATTTGCAAGGAGGATCAACTTCTACCACTGGTCTCACGAGACTCCACTTGGACCTACAGAATTTCCACACCTGAAGAAGGGACTTACAGCTCTGAAGTTTAATACAGGACATTTAGCAGCTGAAGAGTTTTTAGATTTTCATCTCAAAAATTTAATTACTTAACTTCCTTTTCATGGAAGTGTCCTATTGGTACTTGTTAAAGAGAATCTTCTTTCCTCTTTTCATATTCAGTGCAAATGTAAGGAAGAAATTATTAAAACCGACTAAGAACAGCACCAGAAACGTCTGTTTTCCATTCAGATGGAAGGAATGTAACAATTTAAATTGCATTTTTCTGATTAAATTATGTCTATGTCTATGTCTCAAAGTGTCAATTTATTCTATATTGAAAGAATGCAGGAATAGCCATATTTACAGTGTGCTTGCTGGCATATCCACCCTCCAGCTCTTCCAGAAGCCATCTCACAGCTGAAAAGCAGTCTTCATGGTCTTCTTCATGGTCTGCATGGGCTTTCAGGATCACCCTTGAGGCTTCACTGACTGGAAGCAAAATAAATCTGATCCCAAGAAACGCCTTGGAAAGGCCGGGCTTGCTTGCTGGTCCCTCAAAACAGTTTTGAAGAATCATGCCCACACAGATAGAGACTCTAATTATTAGCCTAGTTCTTCTCATAATTACTCTCAGAAAACAAGTCCTCAAGGAGCTTTTGTCCTCTTCATCACTGCCCTTTTTATACAATCTTTTCCAGCATACTACTAGTCTGTCGGGTTCTCTGCTATTTTGCAGAAATTCCCAACAATGTACGGTCCTTTTTCCCCAGCGAGAGATGGGAGAAAAGAGCAGAAACTCTTCAGGTCTCGTGTTCAAGGTTGTTTATTCTCTCTTATCTAAAACATTTTCTTTCTGCCCTGCCGAGCTCCTTCCAGCAAGACAGTCAAAGGCCTTTTTCCCCCTCAGAGGTGGCGTTTATCTTTTATACTAAAAGTGACATACAGATTATTTACTAATTGTCTCCAATACCTATTCTCTACATTAGACAGTCAGATTCTACTCTAAACCAATCAGTCATGTCCCCGTCATCGAGAAGATGGAGAGGGAAGAAGAAGAAGGAGGAAACCTAAAGCCATGAGGTTTCTCCATCTTGGCAAAACCTACCCCCCTGTACCAAAACTCAAAAACTACTTTTACACCCTGTGACAAACTCACTACTGCTCTATTTAAACTCCTGTGACTTGTAATTCTTCTTTTAAGGTTGGCAGTCGTTCCCATGGGCTAAAATCAAAACCACAGGTGTTCTGGGCTGTGTGTCAGGGTCTCTGAGACCCCTGCCCAGGTCCCTGAGCCTCCAGGGCAGTTGGAGGCAAATCTTGTGTTCCCTCACTAGTCCTTATACAAAGATTCTTTTTTCAAGTAACTGCACAAATCTGAGCAGCTCTCAGTGCTGCTTCATGTTTGTAGCTACTTCTTTTACATGATTCCATTCACTTATGTCCATAATTTAGTGAGATAGTTAAACCTATTTCATAGGTTTACAGAGGTTTTCATATGTACTTTTCTTTTGTTGCTTGACATTCCCTGAGTCTTTAAAATAAGCAGTTATTCACTGGATCTTCGGACTGGTTTTTGCTGTTCACTACTGCTCCCTGTTTATGTAAATGTCATTCCAACATAATGTCCATCCTTATTTTTTACCTGCTTCAGACTGCTAGGTTTCTGCTATGTCTATAAAAAACACAAAGAGAGAGATAAAGTCAATGTTTTTCGTCAGTACACATGGCATCTCAGAAAATGAATTGTAGCACTGCACATTATTAGATGTGCAGGTAATGATGTATTCCCCCTGCCAAACTCTTCACAGATAATAAAAATTACATGCTTATTGCAGAAACACTAATTATGTGCAGTTATGGACAAAAAAAAAATTGAATGCCTTCCTGAGGTGTAGATTAGTCTGTATTGAACGCTGCCTTTGGCAAGGCATTTGGGAATTTTATTTTAATTTTCTTAACAGCAAATTAGAAATATATTTGAAAACCATTTAAATTTGAAATACAGCCAGTGAAGCTGATGAATTAAATTGATAGTGGAGTTTCTCCACCATCTATTCCTGAGTGAAAGGAAGGAAATTATTTCTTTGGCTTGCACAATGTGATTTCAGTGTTTCATAAAACAAGAGTATCTAGAGATGACAGACGAGAGCAGGACTGTGGCAGCGATTGCAGAAACATATATAACTACAGTTCCTTTTCAACAGCTCAATAAAAAGTGACTTTGTACATACTATTTTCTTTACTAATAATAGCAAAGGAACATCCAGGGGGATAAAAAGCTTTGGTCCTACACCAGGATAGGCCTCTAACAAGCTGAAATTTCCAAATAAGCCCTAAGAATTGTAGGCACACAGGTTGTCACGGGTTGTGAGCGAATTCCTGCCTGCCTTCAGCATTGAAGAAGACATTTTATCACAGTCCTTCAAACAGCCTGCTTCCTGCAAAAGTCTGGGTTTCCAGGCTTACATTTTTTTACATCAGATTTGTTCAGCTAACAAAAGATATGTGTTTCTAATTGGTTTGGCCTAGAAGGTATGTTCTAGCTGGCATGGCACTGACAAAAAAAATCAGTTATAATCTGCAGAAAAATCTTTTTCAAGCTTTAAAAAAAGTTCAAAAAACAGATCAAACCCCTGGGAACTCCTCTACCTTTTGAAAAGAAAGAACTGTGCTGTGCATCTCAAAAATGCACAGCTTAATTGGGAGAAAAAAATGCCATGGACTTTTAATTCAAGAGAATGTCCTCTGTGAGTGTACTTATTACCAAACGCAGCTGAAAGAACCAGAAAAGAAAAGGAGAAGCACCATTAGTCCCAATCATCTTCTATCTGCTGCTGGAAGATTTGTACCTCACATGAAACAGGGAAAGGCTCTCAGCCACACAAATTCATCAAGGAGTGGTTCTGGCCTTTTCTTTGTGCCTGGCAGCAGCAGGGAGCCCTGGTCCGTGACCCTGACCTGCACAGCAGGCAAACGTGAGGCCAGCTGCTGCCTGGGTAGTCTGAAGCATTCCCAAACTCTGGCATTTTTGTACAACCACTCACTCTCTGTGAAAGAGCACTGTTCTATATGTTTTTTTTCTGGAAAAAGCTCTTTAATAAATGATTCAAGATTCAGCACACAGAATCCACACACAGGGCAGTAGACCTCCAGCCAGGTAAGGAAGGAGAGGGTGGAGCAGGAAAGAAAAGGTGACAGTGCCTAAGTTTCAGCTTCATCTGGAGAAGTGTAAATCATTGAAGACCTTAAAAGTAACTCTGGGACTCAGGGGGTCAGTGTGCTATCTTGGAAGCCTGTGTTCAGAAGCCAAATAGACACTGGGCTAAGACACCTTCCCCATATGATCTGGCTAGATGCCAGCCTACAGTATTTAAGCTGCACCAGGTGGGAATCATGGGGATTTTTATCTCTGAATCTGAGTCCCAAAACTTCCCATTCAGCAGAGATGTAGAGAGAGCTCAGAACCATCTGCACTGCCAGACCCAGTTCATCCTCAGTTAAGAGAACTCACCTCTAGAAAGTAAAGATCAACTGTAGAAAACCAGGTGTAGCTACAGCAATGTGAAGCAAGACCTAGTTTCCATTTTTTCTGTTTTCAACAGAGCCACAGTAACATTCTGCTGGAGCAGTCAGCAGAGAACACATTTCTCCTTGTGCTCACACACTCAGTTTAAAGAAAAAGAAACATCTGTTGCTCCCGTCTTTGTCTAGTGCATTTATGAAGGCTCATAATTTTATTCTTTCTGTTCCTACAACTTCCCTATCTCCATAAAAACTATTGCTGACAATGCCTATAAGGTAGATCAGTCATTCTGGGCAGAAAGATTTCATTTTCATTTCCATTTTCATACTCATTAAAAACAGCTACAAAATCCTTAAAGATATATTCATTGTTAATTATAATTATTCTATAAACAGATTGTCAATTTGCACATGCCACTTAGATTACAAGAAAAAACAACACAAAAGTATTACATTTTCAATAAAGAAAAATATACTTTAGGCAACATTACTGCAAACTGCTTTCGTCTAATGGAAGAGTATTAAAGGAACTAGCAGCCCCCCCTCCAGTCAATTTCCCAGCACAAATTAAACTTGGATACCATGAAGTTCTCCTGGGGGAGAGCACAATCACTGTTTTCTAAGATGCTTTATCACCTAACCTGCTCTGAACTCCCTTGCTGCTTTGAACTTTCTTGTTTACAGGACTCAGGCATAAAGGGAATTTTCTATTACATAGAAGGGGCAATGGCATGATTATACTAAAAGCACTTACAAAAACACAAGGGAAAACATGTTAAAAAATGAAAACAAAGAACAACCTCTCTATATATTACTTTGGTATGCTCAAACTCTGTAGCCAGAATTACTTTTTGTTAATCAGCTATATCTCTGCAAAACTCCCCAGAGCTAAATACAATAAATGTGCTACAAAAATATACATGTAGCAACACAGCAGAAGTTAACATTAAAATATATCTCAAGAAAGATGGTTTGGAAAAGCATTTTTCATTTCTTTTTCTGTTGGTATCTAAGTGAAAATTGTTCCAGCTTATCAAGGCAAAGAAACCTTACATGCAAGGGACTTACAAGAAGTTATATTGAGAAATCATGTAATAAGAAATGTTTAGGTACTAATTTGGTCCAGTTTTGTTTTTAAGGCATCTGAGTTGCCCAGCTTCACCTCAAATTTAATGACCTACCTATACAGCACTATTGTTTGGTCAGATATCCTTCCCTCTCAGCCTTCTCTGTTTACATGTAACATAAGGTAACTACCTGTATCAGAAAGGTACTAATGAGAATAAATATTAACTTGATTCTCTTTAAAACTGGAAGAGAATATATCAAAAGATATTTGCAGCATGACTTTGTAAACGAAGGTATCAGTCATGAATGGGGATCAAAAAACCTACAGTGAAGGAACTACATTTTACAAACTTCTTAAAAGACCTTTAGAGTTAAGTAAGCCCAGGGATATAGTTCTGTTTTCCAAAGAATTTTGAGCCAAGACGAGAAAGTCCACAAGTTCCTACAATTTGCCACAGATTTATGGACTACTGAGAAAGTAGGTGTTAAAAAGGATTAATTCCTGATTTACATATTCTACTAGTAAAGTGGCAAGGTCTTATGGAACAAACACAACAGCTGCAAATTACGTAATTAGGTATCTGTATGCAAATTTGAAGACATCTCCTATATGTTGAAATACTATTTGCAATGCTAATGAAGTGCTTTTTATTACCTCTGCATAATTCCTACATGTGATCCTGTGCCAGATGTCACTGTCACTTGGAAAGCCTTTATTGTCAGGTTAGCTGAGGCAGCAAACATTAACACTGCTCATAAAAATCCTATTTTTAATTAAATTTCCTGCAGTGTCTCAATAATTGCTCATTGTCTTCCTGTCCAAATCAGGTTATTGATTTCTTCTTTCAAATTGCACGCCTGAATCATAGCTTCCAAAGCATGGAAGCCTTCCTTCTCCACCTCAGCAATATTAAATATATTAAAAAGGAAGGAAAGACCAGAAAAATCTTCAGATGTCCATATCAGTTCCTCATGGAAGTTCATGCAGTGACTGTCAAGAGAAAGACAAATACAGGATACTGATTTTGAAACATCTTAAACTGCCTCTGTGTGGAAAGAAGTTATATGGAGATTGCAATCAACTAGTGGCATCAGTGAATCACTCCCTCACACTGTAACTCATTATATCAAGAGTAAGTTGCAAGCCAGGACCATATTTCCTCCTTAAGCCATTCTTATGAGAGGCCTGATTTGAACAATGTCTTCCACATAAATTTCTCAATCTTAGGCCAAATGTCTGAATAAGGATGCCAAAAAAAAAAAAAAACCAGTGAGAAGAAACAAGCGAGAAAATTAACTATTTCTTCCTCTGAAAAAAGCAACTTTCAATTTGTTACTTTTAGCAGGCCAGGATCCAATAGAGTGTAACTGGAGCAATAAAACAAGTACTTCACTTCTAATGTCTTGTTAAAACAAGCTCAGTAAAAACTTTATGATACCCTTTATTTAGACCACTGTCCTACAACACTTTAAGACATGAAGTAATGACAGAACTCTCCCAGGCAGTTATGGGATTGAAGTAATTTTAAAGACTTAGCTGGCCACTAAAACACTTCTGACTGAACCACTCTGTTGTTTGCAGAAGCATGATACTCTTCTGTGTGTGCTCCCATCCTGGCTAAGCTTCTCAACACACTCATCAAAGACCCCAGTATTGAGTGAGCAATAAAGGATTCTGCAAAAAGAATTTTACCCACAGCTCAGAGTGAAACATTAAATCAGACTTCTCCACAAAACAAATAAATATTACTGTAGGCTAGCCATGAAGCTGGATATTCCAAAATGTCTCATTATTTGGAGTTTATTACAACACATATTGCTGATGGAAGCACTTTTTCACAAGGTATATAAAATTATACTTGGTACAAACTGGTCATCATGCCTGACCTGGCTCAGCTCAGAATAAATCTAGGACTAAGGTGGATTAAACTCTAGCCTTTTTTTCCATCTTCCATTTTATGGTATTTTCCATCAAAATTATTACCTTTGAAATTTAGGAGTATCAGTGTCAAATCAGAAAGGCTGCTGGGGTGACATTCTACTGTAGATTATAACATCATTCAATTGTACTTTACCTGGAGGTTGGCTGGAGGCCAGTGTAACCAAAGTGGAAGAAAGATGCAGGAAATTTTTTTTTTTTTATTTTAAGGACCTGGTAGAAAAAAGAATCTGCAATAAACTCTGTTAGATCAAAAGTTGCCATAAATTAGGGCTGGCTAACTTGATCTAACAATTTATCTATTGAGAACATTAGAGAAATCTGGATTACTTTCATCTGACTGAGGACCAGTTTTATGGACAAATCTTATCCAACACTTCTCCATTGCCAGTTGGCTAGGAGCTTGGTGTCTGAACTGAAAAAGAGAAGGAACACCCTAGAATTTACACCATATGTGTGTCAGTTGTCCACTGGATTGGTCCTTTAGAGGAATTCATGTATCTCCTGCTTGCATTTGGGAACTTTATCCTCATTCTATGGGTTTAATGGGAGGATTAAAATACTCAAAATGTTAATGTGGATACCACTGCCACCTGTGCTTCTATTTCTTTGTCAGGCGAGCTTTCTTTCAAAATACCCTGAAAATCTGGGTTCTGTACTGGCGAGGGTATATACAGAACATATAGAATCATTATGGTCAAAAAAGACATCCAAGATCATCAACCTTTGGCCATATATGAATGAATAATAGTTCAATACCAGCCTATTCACTAATTCACTGCTTGGCATTTACAGTTAACCAAGAGGGAGTCACTGCTTCAGCTCCTCTAGGCTCCCCAGAGGACAGGTAAGAATTATTACTTTAGAATGTTTCAAACTCTGAAGAACAAAGCAGAAGCTAGAAATGGTCACTGAAATACATTTTCTACATCCACTGCTACTAAACATTATTAGAGCACTAGGTTAAAAAGTGGCATGAAACTCTAAAATCATGAATAAACTGTATGAGTTTAACATTAATCTGTGTTCTAAAATGTTTGTGTAACAGTGGCATAAAGATCTAAAATGATGAAATGTGTAATTATTAGAGCACTAGGTTAAAAAGTGGCATGAAACTCTAAAATCATGAATAAACTGTATGAGTTTAACATTAATCTGTGTTCTAAAATGTTTGTGTAACAGTGGCATAAAGATCTAAAATGATGAAATGTGTAATTATTAGAGCACTAGGTTAAAAAGTGGCATGAAACTCTAAAATCATGAATAAACTGTATGAGTTTAACATTAATCTGTGTTCTAAAATGTTTGTGTAACAGTGGCATAAAGATCTAAAATGATGAAATGTGTAAATACCAAATGCAAGCGGTAGAATCTTGTGTTCTTGAGACACTAACTTTTTTCAAGTCATTTTCAGTCTGTTATTTCTTATTTAATTGCCTGGTTACTAAGTCTAACTAGCAATAATTTGAGCTCCTTTAATCAGATGAAAATCATCCAAAGAAAAATGAAAGGTCCTTGAGATAATTTTTTTTTAAACTGTTCAGAGTCTCTTCCTTTTTCTGTTTTTCTTTCTTGACTCTCTTATTCATTTTATAATTTCTATATTGCCTTATCACAGATTTAGCATTTCAGTCTGGACTTTCCCAAATGCAAACTCAGTGTCTCTGTGGATTTTCATTACAGATATGCTACTACCAGTTTATATTAAGATTGTCAGTATCTCAGCAGTTCCACCAAAACTCTCCTCCTTTACTCTTTTTCAGTAACTATGCACACTAACAGTTGCTTTCAAACAAGAGCAAACAGAGCATGTACAAATGAAATATCAAACTAAAGCACTAGTAATAACAAACCATTGCAATTACAGTACCCACCTAAGCTTTCAAAGCAGGGTTAAAATGGCAGCTACTAGTCTTCTGCATCCCAGAAAATCAAGTTACATATTTGAAAGTAACCAAAGTCCAGAAACTGGATTTAACCATCCAATTTTAGAAAACCAAGTCTTAAGCCATTGGTCCAAATGTTGATCATTGCCTGATCTTGATTCACTTAAGTTCATTAAATTCTTCCCCCTCTCTGCTGTATAATACATTGTAATGCAGAGAACACTAACACAACACTTGTCACTGTCATCCATGTGTTCATTATCTAAGGAAGGGCTTCAAGTCACTGGTCTTTCCATCTTGCCAGAAATGTCATCGAGATTTCTGTACATGAACTGAATTTTCCATCCATTTCCTTCTCAAAACTGAGGACAAAACCCCAACCAAAGTAATTTAACAACATTCCTTATACAGTTTTCGTTACACAGAAATTTTGTTTTCGATAAAAGCAGCTACTGATGAACATTTGCAGTGAGTCTAAATAAATGGGCACCCATTCCTTGAGCTATATGAAACATTATTTTGGGGAGTTTTCTGGTTGATTTTAGAAAATATAGTCAACAACTTTGAAACATTTGTAAAAATTAGAATGAAAATCATTGGTTATATTATCCATTGTGCTATAAAAAAATAAATGTATATGATTTCAAATTAAGACGACTCCTGAAACCAAAGTAGATATGTCTCATTTTGACAAAGCTAAACTGAAATACATAGGTTTTTCCAATTCTTTTGTTGAGAAAAAATAATATTCAAGGGTCAATCTGCACAGTTTTATTAAAGTTTATTTCCTGAAAAACTTCACTTGGATTCCCACAACTTTTATTACAAATTAGAGAAGTTCATTTCTTTTACCACTTCTAAAAATGTCATCTGAAGTTGCTATAGGTGTGAAAAAGATAATAAATATCACCAAAGCAATCTTGAGTAGTAGGGAAATTCAGAGTATCAATAGCTAAAGAACAAATTAATCTTGGCTACTGCTCAGCTGCTTCCCAGCAAGCTGGCTCCAGGAATTCTTTGCTCCTTTGAGATCACAGTGTTCAATTTATTTCTTTTCAGCAAGAAAAGTTCCCATTTCGTTATGTTTCTAATAGTATATCCATATCCATGAAAACTTATGAATTATTAATAGTTAAGCTTCATACAATCAAATGATAAAGCTAAGGGTCACTCAAACTTCTATGATTAGGACAAATCAGCTGATAATATTTTGAGACTAGTTTTTTCCTGCAGCAAGTTTTTTTGACTTCTACCAAAAAGAGAAAAATTATTTTTTTTAGTAATTCCAGAAAGACTTGTCCAGTATACTGGCCATGTATAAGAGTTTAGAAGCAGCACTGCAGAGGAAGGGAGCTAGAATGGTAACTGTGAAGATTCAGAAACTTGATAGCCATGTTAACCAGAGGACATGAACGGATCTAACTTGTTTTTTTCTATGAACATTAAAAATATAAAATGTGCTACAGGTGACAGAAATATGGATGAGCTTTGAGAGCAGCTGAAAGGATGAACCTGAATTATAACACTACAGAAAGAAAGGTGTTGTTGTAACACAGCCATTTATTTCTTTCCTGAAGGAAACCCTAAATGGAAGTAGCAAAGATCATTTGGATTTGCACAGAATATTTTAAGGTGGACTTCTGTAGTCAAATACTTCTAAATTCAGGTAATCTTGCCCCCAAGACTTTCACAATAAAAACACCTGAAGACTCAGAAGTAAGCTAGTCATGGCATCATATTTGTTGATGAAATATGGCATGCAGTATGAAGCTTAAGGAAACAATTTTAATTTTCCAGCTAAGCCTGTGAAGTTGTGAATTGAAAAACGGAAGTTTAAGAGTAATTGGGATAGAGCAAAGCTTTTTGAAATTTATCAGATAGAGGTACCACTTGCCCATTTCTACCTACCACAAAAAGTTGATAAGGTTAGGAACATAGAAGTATTCATATGAAAGTCACATAAGGCCAAGGAGAGTCCTGGGATTTTTTTCAACTTTAAGACATGAAAAAGAAGCCACAGTATATGACTAAAAGTGAAAGGTACTCCCTAGCTGTTTTTTAAAAGCTTCCAGAAATAAACCTCAGACTCAGCCAGTGTTAATAGGGTCAGAATTTCCATGCCAAGCAGTGATACCAAGGGGACTGAAGAAAAGAGATGTAGTTCTAATGCACTAATAATGACTTGTCTCCTTAGATTTTTATAAAATGTCATGCATTCAGTTCTTCAGCCTTTCTGCCCCAATACTCACAGGAGTCCTCTACTGTGAGCAGGACAACTGCTATGTCAGAAGCATGGGTAACACCAGCACGTATGAACTCTAGGAGAATATATTTACCAGCCACCTAGCCTTTCTTCATATATATTTTCAACTGCACAGTACCTGAAGCTGTGGAACTGACAGCCTTGTGCTGCAAGGCTTTGGAAAAAACATACATAAAAAGTTTTGGAAAAAAATGACATATACTTCCAATTTTATTGTAAGGAAGTTATTTGCATTGTTCCATAAATCTGGTGCATGGCCCAGTCTTTCTGTAAGTCTGACAGACAGCATAGCTTCATACTTCATACCTCCTTTTTTTCTCTGCATATTCTGGTGTAGAGAGACCTGAAATCTGTCAGCAGTTTTCTGAATATGTCATGGTAATTTTAAGCTGCTTTTGTTCAAATAAAAGAACTAAGATGAAAGACACATACAAAAATAATTTATCTTCAAGCTGGAAATACTGTTCAAATAATTCCTTAACTATTCTTGCACTTCATTCATCCTGTAAAGTAATTTTCTTCAGTTTGTTACAGAGTCTACGATACAGGAATAGGCTTTCCATTTATGATTCTAATGGTTTCCAAGGAGATCTAACTTGCCATTCTTACAATCCAAGGTCATATAGTTTTGTCTGAAAGTCCTTTCATTCATTAATAAATTACTATGTTGAAGTCAAATCCATTATGGGATCTAGATAGAGATGCTTCTGTTGTGTCTTTCAACTTTTTCTTAGCTTCTTTTGTCCTTGAGAGGAGAAACCACTTTTGAACCCTCTCTCTCTGTCAGTAAGAATTTCAGTCAGTCAAAGTAACATTTGGGCTTTTTCAAATGCAGCTACCCTTATGTTTATTGAGTGCTGACATATCTTTACAATAATTATAATAGAAAACAAAAACCTTAGAATACAAACAGGTTGATTACATCCCTCTCCGCAGTAGGAGTGACCTTAATCTTGTTACACATGTGTCCTGAAGGGAGTGAGAGAGAACTTGCTGGTAAATCTGAACCTCTTCCTACACACGTGACACAGATCACCCAACTACAAACAGTCATCATCACTTCATGGATGGACTAAAAATCACCTTCTGCTTTTCTTTTTCAAATGGAATAGCATACTACTAATAAGAATCAAAGTCAGTTGGTCCCCAAATGTTATGATAGCAAGGTAACATTCTTCTTTTACCTTAATAAGATTAACACTGTCTCTTTCTTCACCTGTATTGGTTCCAGCCCTGCACACAGATTCTGATGCAGAGGAAAATTAAGTAACAGAAGGTCACTCTGCCCATTACCATTCCATTTCAATGAACCCTTAGAGGTTCAGACATGGTAGGAAGTGTGTGCATTCTTGAGAATCCTGAAAATGTTAAACCTCTCCCCAGACACTGCAACTGAGCTCTTTCAAATTTCTGAAAGCCGCTCTGTGTGTTAAAATAATTAGAGCAATTTTGGTATCCTTGCTTCCTACAGCTGTTTCTTACGACTGCAAGTAACCCATCAGAAAATTCAGCTCCCTGGTAGGAGCAGAAGACTGACAGATGGTGAATAAATTCAAGGCTAGTTTATTTTTACAACTGGAAAATAACTTTCAGACATCCTGGTGGTCTACAGATGGTTTCCAGGTCTTTTCTATTTTTATGAAAGATAAAATATGACTTGGATTCATGATCAGGCAATTTAATTTTAGCCAAATTGCAGAGAAAAGTAAAGGCCAGCTCTTATTCTAAACTTTAACCTTCTGAGCCACTGAGACATTTATCTTACGTAAAAATTATTGCAATAATAACAATAATATTTTCTGGTTTACAACTGATTTACCAGGAAATTAATATTTGGTTTTATGAACACATTAAGCAGATGGTACCTATTGTTGAAATTGTCCCATAAAAGTACGTGTATTTAGACTTAGTTACAATGCAATGCATTAGACTCTTTCAAAGGACTGGTGGAGGGATTTTTTTAAACAAGACAGTTTAAATCTATAGCATGCAATCTTGGAGTTAACTGTGGTGACTCCATAGATACATTAATATACAGATACATTAATTTAAAAATTATTGCCGTAATCAATTTCCCTCTGAAGGAGGCAATGAAAGAGCAGTATTAATGTAAATAACCTGGACAGTTAGAATTCTGATCTCTCATTAGTTTCATCACAATCACTGACAAATTGAATAGCTGTTATAAAAGTTGAAGAATGGAGTAGAAACTCCTGACCCCATTGAAGTTACCATTAAACTTGTCTTTAGTTTCTGCAAAGCTTCAATATCCTTCAAAGAGCACACTTGAAGGAATCATGTTATCTGGAAGAAACTTGCAGAGAACTGCTGCCATTCTTCTACAATTTAAACATTCCATTCCACAAGAACTCCCTCTGAAACTCACTGCAAACTGCCCTTGACTAATAGGAATGATATAATAACTGCACATGTACTTCTGCCTGGTTTTAAGATAGACTTTTTCATACCCTATCATTAATTCAGACTCAATATCATTCAGTCACTGAAACTGTGTGCAGTTAGAAAAGAAAAACTTCAGGAGTTTCAAATCAATTCTAGATTTCCTAAAACTGCACATATTATTTAAGGGCATTGCAGGCACTTATACAGCATTATACATGCAGCCTGCAGCCTCAACAACAACCCTGTTGACCTTGTGCCATCTCCAAATTAACAGATACTGAAACTGGCCTAGGTACTTGAGTGGTTACTGGCAGCCTGGTCACTTTGCAGGTGAACAAAGACTAGAGAGAAAAATCCATGCACTAGAAATTTTTAAAAACCATCTTTTTATTTCCCTCACATTAAGTCAAGCAAAAGTTGAAATACGTTTAAGAACTTCACACTTCATTTAAAAAAAAATCTTACCATTGAATTAAATGGTTAAAGAAATAATTGTTCAACTCAACATGAGAGAATACACCCCTGTACAAAATGTGATCTGCCTTACACTTAGGAACTTGATCAGAGATTTTCCAAGATACAAGACTATAGCTAAGGCTCTCAAACCTTTTAAAAAGAGGTCAGTGGCCTGACATTCAAAAGCAGTGATTCTGCCATCCATTCTTTACAGCATGATTGCCAAAATATTAAAGCAATTAGATTAACATGTTTTTCCTATTGATAGAAAAGAAAAACATGACCTCTACGAATCACTGGGTGCTCAGCAGAGTGGAAAATCAAACTAAAAAAGCAGGTATCTAAATTTAAATGGAAGAAGATGATTCTTGGCAAAGATCTGTGCCTCTTAACTCCTGGCAATCTCATTCTATTCTCCTCTGCTATGAGGAAAGGGTTCCACATACAGAAGACAATTCAGATGTTATTTGTGTCTGTACTAAACCGAAAGGTTTAATAAGGCTTAATGAGATAGGTAGATGTTCCTAAATTAGGAGTCTCAATTAAATTACTAAAGTTAAGCTGTATATACCCTAGCTAAGTTTAGAAGGTCTTGGACATGTTCTCAAAACTAGAAAAATAAATTCACTTAAAGGTGTTGTACTTACGTAAATGTAGAAAGATTCCCAGCAGACTTCTAAAAGCCAACCTTAACTATAATGTCACCAAAAATAAAGTATTTTTTACTTTGTTCCAAAAAATTATGCATAAAGCACAAAATCCCAACTAAGCCAGTCTATAAATTTGTAGCAATTTATTACAAACATTTGATATAAACTGATAGCTAAACCACTGAGAACAACTGACCTGGAAACCTGGAATAGTGTGCTCCAAAGTGGCTGCGGGCAACCTGCTGAGGAGGTTGGTGACGACGGCAGGAGTCCTGGCAGGTTTCTGATTAAAAAGATCAGCCAGAATAGCATCAAAAATTGGGCCACCAACACACAAACAACTGCTGGGAAGTTCTTTGGTGCATTCTAAATGTGTATTTACAAGACCCAATATTGCTTCTGGCTTACTGAAAATGGCGTAATACTTCAATTAGAGAGGATGCATCACAAATCACAAACATTCATCAGAGAACTTCTTAAATCATCTTGGCCTCTCCTCAGGATATTTGCAGACACATTCTGTTGCAAAAAGTATTTTATTTGGGTGCATATAGGCTGACTTCACTGGATGCAGTGGTATCTCCAAGTTTCTTACTAGCTACTGACAAACATGTAGACTGGTGGGCACCTATACCAATCTGGGTATAGGCAGGTTCCTTTGTTCCATAACTCACCTGAGAAAGTTAAAAAAGGATAGAAGCTTAGACATAAACATGCTGGGAAAGCGAGAATTGCAAACTGTACAGCACTTGATAGCAGAAGAGTATTCTAGGGCCTCGCAGAAAACCATACTGGCCCTGGAAAAAAATTTACTATGAAATCATGATTCTAGGCACTTCACAGGATGGAAGACATTCTGTTGTTATGAAAGCTGGGCTGTACACGCACTGCTTTCCAGTTTGTCCCTGAAGAAAAGCAGCGATTGCTTATCTCCTAAAATGAGAAATACCTTTGAAGACAGAATGTTTGTCACCCTACACTATGCAAGAGTCCTGGGTCTTCAATCTATCAGGGAAGCCTTTGTCACTAGTTTCAGCAGCTCAGGAATTTTCCATCTGATCCCTTTTTTTCTTCACTTTATACACAGTATAAATTGCACAAACCACTGAGTGAATGAAATCCACTAAAATCAGCTCTGAAACTGTCAATGATTACACTGTGGTCTGGTTTTGAGTTTTTAAACAACAATATGAAGCAAAGATTGAATCTCTCCTAGCCTCAAGTGAGCTAAGCCTAGACTAGAACAAGAAATACACCATAAAGTTGTATTCCCTATCAACTCCTGGAGGTTAGGCCCTTGAGCAAGAGTAATTTAGCACTGAAATTACATTGTCTTTTCTTGGAAATATCTGTGATCTTCACCATCTGTTTCATGCAATAAAATAAAGTTGTTGATTTGATGCTGTACCTTCTATGTCAGAATAAAGGCCAGCTTCTATTTGCATCAAGCAGGGGAAAAAAATGTAATTATAAATTATAATTAAAACAAGCACATGATTTTCCATATTTTAATGAAGCAAAGGTAGCTGCACTTGTTTACAGCTCCAATCAAATTCAGATCACGTTAATTGGAATTTTCTGTTTCAGACGAGTAAGACTCTAGCAAGCAGGTAGAGAAAGAGCTCTAATGAGTTTCCTCACCACAGAAAAATTATCTGACAAACAGTACAAAGATCACTCAAATGAAAACAAATACTCAATAAAGCAGATAATTGACTGCAATCTTAGTTAATAAGATGGCCTCAAACTGCCCTGCAAAAATGTCAAAGCAACTAAATATAAATGTTTATCTTTGTTAGCAAAAAAGAAGAAGAACTGTATTTTTCTGGGGAACTTCTGTACAGTTTTATGTGAGTCTAAAGTACCTTAAAATTAATTAAATGTTTTATGTCATTTCTAGTTTGAAGCTTTATTTCAGCATTGAATCTGATGGTCAATGATATAGAGTCCTTCCCATCCTTTGAACCTGTCAGCATCAGTATTTGTTCACAGCGCCAAAGAGGATGCTAAAATGGAAGACTGATCACTCATCTTTTTTAAAAGGTCTGTTAAATAAGGTCCTGTGTACTTGAGGATATTCTTACCTCAACATAATATACACTCAGTGTACACACATACATATATACACTGCCACAATCTAATGACAACACAGCTGATTTAGTCCATTTTTTTTCATTACAATCCATCTCCTTCAAATACTGAAACTGATGATCAGGGAAACAAGCATTCCAACAACAAGATTTCCAGAATATCTGTGCTGCCTGATAATCCCTTCCATTTTTTAAATAAATAACTAGAATAATCAAAGGTCTTATGCTGTCTTAATGTCACTCACCATGAAAAAATCTAAAATAGCATATAGACAACAGAAATCCTCTAGTCAGCAAGGTATTGCATATGTGGTGAGAATCCAGGCAGTCCAGTATTACTCCCTGTATACCATTATATGCTGTCTGCATACCACTAAATAGCTTAAATGTTTTTCTTAACCAAGACAGAAACAGCTAACTGGTGGCTTGGAGAGCATGACAGAGGAAGTATCCAGTGGGCTTTTCAAAGCAGGTTGTGGGAATTGGTTACAAGGGACAGAATATTTAGTATGTCTCCCTTATTATGTCCATCTTATGCCTCATCTTTCTGTTCATCTATCTACACAATGAGTTAATGATAACTATTTTTCAGACTAATACCTGTATTTAAACTATGTCAGCTCCATCAAAAAAAAACCAAAAACCCATAGAGAGTTAGTTTATAACAGATAGTTTTCTAAACTACATAAAGTAAGATATCATTGTAAAGAATGAAGGAACAAATGCCCGTTATATCCTTAGTAACATTTATTCACATGAGGATCTCACTTCTTTGAATTGCCAGTTCTGCATCCTCCTGCTATTTCTGGGAGAATGCTATTATACAGAGCTATTTTTAAATGCATTTAAATTTAAAATTTTAATTAAAATCCTTCTAATGTCAGATTTTTGTGAATGGGTTACTATTAATGTATTAGTTCCTCCTGGAAGTCTCAGAGTAGAAAGTGAAATATTCTTTTCCCTGACTCTCCAACACCCGGTTACCAATTACCCCAAACACTTTTCCACAACTTCTTCCCAGAGTGAATTTTCTTTCTTACGAATGCTCACAGGGTTTAGTGTTGCCATCTTCATTAATATAACTTCTATCCATACCAATGAAAGCTCCTAGAAGCAGCCTAAAGCAAATGGTGACAGATGACCTGCTAGTGAACTCAGTAAATTCAGAGAACTGAGAAAGTATATAAACTTTGATTACTTTGATTTTAATCTACACTTCATGCCTCCTTCTTCCCCCCCAATCAACAAACTTTCAGTCTTCCTTACTTCATAGCTACAAATCCCTTTTACCTTTTCATCCGTTGACTTGTCTAATTTCCTCATGGATCTCCCACCCTAAAGAGAGAAAGTTGACAGTGAAGCTGCTGTGGGACAGACAGACATCCCCACTCCAGTAGGCTTTCCATTCTCAAGGAAAATGTTCTGGTCCTTCCATTTCATCTCCCCTTCACCTGATTCTGACAGGACAATATAAACCCTCTGCTACATTTGCTTAGCCTCTTACCTCTAGATTTCAAAACTAAACTTCTAACACTTGGAGTAGTAAATCATCCTTAAAATTGAAAAAACAAAGGCATGCTAGGGCCTAGAATAGATGAAAAGCAGGAGGGAAACAAAAACAAACCACCCAGCTTCCTAAACCTCCTCGGCAGCCTCCCCTCTGCTATAGGAAAGGATTGCACTATTTTAAATCACAATTCAAGGCAATTTCTTTCACAAATAAAAAAACCACATTCATAGTGATGACAATGGTGAAGAATAATACGTATTTTGTTACCTGTGATATACATCTGGCATAACTGATATATATATGTTATACATCTAGAAAGAAAATGGCCTCTGTCTGAAAAAACCTTTTCACGTATGTAAGCAGAAGGAAATCCATCAGTGTAATGGCAATGAAAAATACAGCAGGGTAATTTCCTCATTGATGGTAATTTAAACTGAAGCAACTCATAAGCATGACCCTCATGCAGCTTCTGCTTTTTACTGAGGGTATGAAAAGGAGAATCAAGATATGACATAACATACAGACAGGTTCCCAAATGGACACTCCGATCAGAAAACTGCAATTTCTCCATGAATACCTAGTATACTTAAAGAGACTCTTCTTGCATTGGATCAAGGTGCATATTCCTTTTCTTTTTTCGCTCACTAAGGTGCTAAGCCAATGATTACATCTAAGCATTAAAAATTACAAGATTTCACTTTCATACTGTGGCAGATTTCCTCTGATAAGAATCCCAGTAACATAGAGACAGACCTCTGTGTTGGATGGTATCTGCATATACTTGTTATCATTGACTTATTCTGTCATCTTCAAGAAACCAGTTAAATGCTCTGCCTCAATTCCCCCCTCTTCAAAATGGAGATACTAATCCTTAATTCCTGATAAGGTCTTTCACCAGCTGTTGAAATAAAAGTACTGTGTAATTAGATGATATTACTACCAGTGTTACTAATTCTTTTATATGTATTTTTATCATTTTAGATGGGTTTTAGTATCTGCACCAAAAAAAAGGCCTGTTTCCTTGATCTAGCTCAATCTACGAATAACTGGTTTATCCCTCACATACCTACCAACCTTCGGAGTTTAAATTCAACATAAAGTATCTCTGATAAAATTACACTTCATTAATAAAGGGTACAAGAAAATATAGAAAAAAATTTCATTTTGGAGATAAAGCTACCAAGTTTCTAGCAAGTTTTTATGTGATGACAAGCAAAGTATCTGCAAAAAGTGAACAAATACTAACAACTCTGATCTTCCCAAATCTCAACTCTAAGCTGATACACAGAGGCAGCAAACTCTGAAGCAAAGGATCCTTGTGTTTTGTCCAGCTGGAACAAGAAGCCAGTAGACTATAAAAGGCAATCTGCCCAAGTTTCCTCAGGTATTCCTGCTAATATGCAGTTTTCATCTGCGTCATTTGTAGTATTTCAACCAAGGCACAGATGGGATCTACTGGCACCTACAAAAGAGCACGTAGTGACTAGAGAATTAAAATAACGAGAGATCTAGAAGCTATTTGGCATGCTGCTGGACTATCTTGATATACTGTAAGGAAAGAAAACTGAAAAACAGTCCTTAGTAAAGGAATTAAAGGAATATGATATAGAGATATATTTTTAAAAAAGCAAAAGCACATGATAGTCCAAAGGAAATAACATATCCATGGCTGTGATAATATTAGTATTGTGACCCATCATTATATACCAAGAAAACTAGAATTATCATATTATATAGAAAAAGGTGCTGAACCATTAAAAAAAATAATAATAGATGAAGAGAAGGGGGGATAAAGCACTTTAAAGCAAATATAAACACAATATCTACCAACACACCTGTTATTTGTTTCTGTCAGACCTGTCAGTCAGTGATTTTAGATGAGATTGGAAGCAATAGCATATGTGTCTGCTAGTAGAAGCTGTAAAATTATTATTACAGAAAGCAGTATCTTGTAGGCAGTAGAGAATCAAGGGAAATGTTGCTGAGAGATAAAAATGGAAATAAATGGGATGAATTTCCATTACTTTGTATGAAATCTTCCATTGCAAGAATGTTTGAGGGTGTTGTATGTCTAAAAGGAGATATATCAAAAGGGGCAAGGACTGGCCCAAAGTTGGTCCAAATCTCACATGTCTTTTGGAAACCATAATTTACACACATCTCTCTCACGTCAATCCATTATTGGAGGCAAGTACAGGATGGGGCTCAGTAGAATGGAAATTTAACTTCAAATAGCATTGTGCTCCCTATATACAATCTATTCTGTACTCAGTGTAATTTACAGCAGTTTCAAGAAATGATCTAATTTTTGCCTTCTGTAATTCCCTATCAAGCAGTACATTTCCATGCCATAACACATTTGAATAGAGACCACTAATATCAGAGCCTGGAAACAAGACAAATGTTCAATCCTTTGGCATCTTTCTCAGTGCCATATCACATAGGCAAATGTCTCAGGATCCTCAGAGACCTCACCAGTAAACCAATTAAAGGAGTGCTATTTAAGCTTCTGAATTCAACAAGTGAGAAGAATGGTACATTAACCATCTTCTCACATCACCATACTAAAGAATATAACAGCAATACCTGACCAATATTTCTTTATACAAAGATGCATTCCCACGAATCAGAGTGGAGGTATCAAGGCACTGTACATCATAGGTATTTGGGTACCAATTTCCTTTGTCTAAATAACAGAAAAATCTGTCCATAGCAGAAAGCTGGCCTGATGGAGCTCAAAACATTTTTATTATATAAATATTAAATTTAAATATTGGAAGAATAGCTTTAAGCTTCCTTCCCCTTGCCCTTCATCTACTCCCAGGATTAAAAAAAAAATATTTCCTACTGTTCCCCTGTATACATAAAGAGAAATATCAGAACTGCTCAATCCTGCAGACCTGACTTTTACAGTAGGAGTATGTCTACGTCAATCCCACTGAGAGGTTTTGTGAAAGTCTGCAGTCAGGGGTACAATGATCTTGAAACTAAAAGTCAGATGTTTAATTTACATATATTTGTTTTGTCAAATACTGACATTAAGCAAGGCAAAACAAACTTGATCCTTGTGCATACCATGTCCAACCTTTAAGTAGCATATTGTGTCCTGAGCAGGAAAGATTTTCTGCAATAAGTCCTGATAAAAGCACTATTAAGAATTACAAGCTAAATTATTACACATTAAGTGATTATTTTATATCTTTAAATGCTTGTGAGGGCAAGATTTCCTCGAAGGAAAGGAGAGAGTAGATCAATTACTGTGAAGGTGGAAGGAAATCACACATGACTCCAAGGCATGAGAGCAGAGGCAGGGAGGAGAGACAAGGAGGGACACCAGAGTCAGCAGCCAAGTGAGGAGAACCAGCTAAGGGAGATCCTGCAGAAAGGATCTTTCTCAGGAACAAGGATTTTTCTCAGGAACTGACATAACTGAAGAAAAATATTCATGAAAGCACCCACAGGAGCAACGTTAGACAGCTCAGTCATGTGCACAAAGAGGGTCCTATATTACATACAACGAAAAGGTCTAGGGTGCCTTGAAAGACTTGAAGTCTAGAGGGCCTGAAGGGCCTTTCTAGTGTTTATAACCAAATGATAGGATCTAATGTCCATGAACCATTTGGCAACTTATTGAGAAAGACTGACTTCACATGCAGACTCTCTGATTGCAGTGGGTTCATAATAACAATTTGATACCACAAATCCATCAGTTACACAGACACACAGCTGAAGGAATCAGACAGGAAGGATGTCTGCACTCCTGCACCATACAATCATGGGGCTAATCTGAATTCCTGTATAAAGCAAAGCACCTTATTTAGGAGGAAAAGAAACTCCTTCAGTCTAAGCTACTATATTCCCTCAAGAAATAATATAGTTAGTCCCATATGTATGACACTACTGTTGCTGTAAAAAATGTTTCATTGCGAGCAAAACATACACAATTAGCCTGAGAAAAAAAGCTTTTTCGCTTCATTATTATATACTTCATTGTTGCTTAATTCTTGGGTCAAGTTTATTTATTTTTAATAAACGCACATAAGACAGAAGTAATTTTGATGCATTTGAAATTACTCATATTCTTAAGGGGTAGAGGGAACTTTCAGAGCTAATTGGCATTATAAGAATCAAGCGACAAATGTTTAAGGGTGTGATAGAAAACACTGTAAAAGAACTGTCACAATGTACAGCAAAAACAAAGCTTCTTTATGGAATATGGTTTCTTTCAAATCATGCAAGGGAACAGTTTTTTGTTGCAGTCCACAGTAGGAAATGAATGTAGCAAAAAAAAAATGCAACTCTACTACCTTTTCAATAAGTCTGTGTCCACTATCTGTTAAAACTTTTTTTTATTATTTTACAGTTATTTCTACTCAACTGCTTTAGGAATTAAAATGTATTTTTAATCACACTGAAGATGGTCTCTAGGCCACTTGCCTGATTGTGGAAAATTAAAGTTTGGAGCCTCTAAAATTGTTTAGCTGCCAACTGCATAAAGTAAATCAAATGAATTGACACTATTAGCATTTAAAGTGTGTCTAACTAAAAACAAAGAAATTATTTTCCTGGAGGAGTAATTTTGACCTCCTTTTGGTACTGTACTACTTTTAGTCAAGCTTTTTATCAGTTCAAGTTAAGAGAAACTGTAGAAAAATGACCAATGATCATATTATTAATAAATGTATAATCTTCTCCCCAGGTTATAATTCTCCATATACCCTTGCAATTAACTTATTTGCCTGAGGGTCTCATCATCCAGGCAAACACAAACAGAATCAGAAATGTTGGAGAACATATGGTATTCACACAACACTTTGCATTAAAATGTCTGAAGTGAAATGCAAAATATTACTTTCAGTGGAAATAATTCTGTCTTATTTCAGGACTCTTGGAGAAGCTGCAGATTTTTTGTCGCCACCACTGATAAGCCAGTCCTTCTTTGAAAGCTGAAGATCAAAGAAGGATAGACAGAATCTTTTCAGTTCAGTGGAAAAACGATCAAGGAAACAGAAGAACAATGCTTCAATCTTGTTCATGAAAGACAAGGACCAATAACCAATGGAGACTCATTTGTGTACCTTCATCTTCAGAGAGAGAGCATCTTCTGCTTCCCAGTTTGCTCCCACAGACTTTAAACAGTCAATCTGCTCCACTGCTATAGAAACCAAGAAAGCAAAGCTAGAGATTTTCAGAGACATTGACAAGGGAAGAGCACCACTCAGAATGGTCTGCAAAAAAAATGGGGCAATGACAGAAAATCCAGATTTCCCTTTCTAGTTGTGTAACAGATTTCCAGAGAAACCATAAAGAATTGAGACACTTCAGACTTTCTTCAGTAAAGTGGGGATAATACCTACTTTGTGTTCTCTGCAGAGGAAAATGTGTATTAGTATGTTTGCTATGCAGGTGGCAGCAAGGCTAGATCTTAGCCTGGGAGATCATTGTACTCCAGTAATATAAAAAACAAGTGCAAAAGATGTGTGAAGTTCCAAAATAACAGAAGATAACTGAAATAACTCAGCAGCTCTAAGGCAGACTAGTTTCCTTTATTAATTTGATTTTCTGCATAGCAGTGTGAGTTGCCTGATACCATGCAATCATTTTTCAAGTAGAATTGAGATGCCACATAAAATATAGCAATTCCCATATATATAGCCATATATACATAGCAATATTCATGTTCTGTGAGTTCCTGTTATCCACATGAAGATAGTAACTCAGTTATTTTTTCAAATTCAGTAATCATACCAAATGCATATGCAAAAGACAAGGTCTGTTGGATTGGTGCTCTGCCTGAATTAATTTTCTGATACACTGATTAGGGAGCTGAGTGCATAGTCAATCACACAGTGAAGAGTTTACTGTAAAATTGATGAAGAACAGACTTCAATATTTATTGCCTTTGTCACACATACCAGGGGAAAAAAAGGGATTTTATATACAGTTATTTGGTATAACTAGACCCCCTGATTATTATATACATATAAAATAAGTCCATTTTCCTAGTCTCATGTAGAATTTAGTGGTTATTTGCCGGGAACACCAGCTAAAGAATTGTTTATTTTCAAAAGCAAAACAGAAGTGCAGACTGTTAGGAGTACTTGTAAAGATCTCACAGCTAAGCAGTAGAAATAATGCTTATAATGGCCTATAGACCTTTTCTTTTAGCAAAATATGTGCTGTTTCAGTGAAAAGTATTTTCAGGTTACTCTGTGCCTCAGGATTCTGCCTGAGAAATAAAGTAAGCAAAGAGTAAGGATTCTACCAATCTGGACACCTTTTTATCTATCTGGAGCTCATAATAGTCTGTGGCAGCTGGTTTCAAGTAGATTAAATAACAGTAAGTGTGAGATTGCTGGCTCACAGTAGAAACCAGACAAGGGAATCCCTGCTACCAGCAAACGTTTCAAAGAATGGAACGGTTGGTTAACTTGGGGTTTTTTACCATGGTTTCTCATGAACAACCTAAAACAAGGATAGCAGATCCTGAACATTAGATTTTGTTTCCTTAGCACATGTTACTTTATGGGGACACACTGGTGCAACATCAAAAATTCCACAGACCTGTGAAAGGAAGGTAGCCACGTGGTTTTTTCTTGCAGCTATCTCCCATAGGTAAAGAATAAGACTGGCTGACAGGGGACCTTTAGAACAACCTATCAAGTTTAAAAGAGTGAATTAATCCCTCTTGATTTCCTTTTGCTGGGTGAAATTATGCAGTGGCAAGCAGATTCCAAATTTTATAATGCCCAGGATGTTAGTCAGCATTATACCCATGCTACATTGTATTCTGGGGTTGAAAAAAAAGTCCCTCAATATAAATTTAAGAAAACCCTAATCTGTTTTCCAGGAACTGTGTAATAAATTGGATCTGCACCACAAACTCTTTACTGTTTCCTCCTCTTTTGTTGTATTATATTCTAAATGTAATAGCTGAGGTTTCAATGCAATTATTTTTTCTTTATGATAACCTTGATTCACTAGAGTAGTAATGATGGAGATAATTCTTTTTATTGTGCAGTTATTTTAACTACTTGCTCATCATTTCCAGTCCTAGCTTTTCTAACTGAATCACAGCAGTTCAAAGAAATGGGTTAACTTTGCCTATAAAGTTACAGAATCCTTTAAATAAAACCCATTACTCAGGGGTCTTCTAGATACCAGGGCACATTTCAACCCTAAAAAGTACACAAGGAAGCAAAGACCTCCCCACTGTTTGATTAATGAATGACTGGGATAAATTGCCTTCACAAATGTGGGGGTTTTTTTGTCTTTCTGCTTTAGCATGTAGGAGAAAAGGAGAAAAGCAAGTGTTTCAAGGGTTTCAACATCCCTTTGAGTTTCTGCAGTCTCATAAGCTTTCTTGCTCTCTTGGTCCTTTTACTTCTGAGTTTCCACGAGTGCAGCAAAGGCAGTGGGGATGGGCTCCACGGGCTGATCAGTCATTTGGGTGGTATTAACCACACCGTGAACTCTCTACACTCAGGAGGCCTGGAGACCTTCTGGGAGCTTTCTGAGACCTCAGAGACTTTCCCATTCTCCTTTTGCACGAAAATTAGGCAAATTTGTATTTTCACCAGAGAACATCAGTGACCATATTATAGATGTAAATTTGAAAATCCGGACATTCACCCAAAATACAAAGAAGAGGGTTCATCACTGATCTAGCACAGACAAGGTGAGGACTCAAACTTGTTCTCACATTCTCTGCAAACATCCTGCCCATTTGGTAATAATTTTTTATTCTTGGATTATCATATACATGGCAAAACTCTTCAGTTTGTGCCAATATGTACTTAGACGAGTAGTAATTAGCACCAATAAATATTTTTGAAAATAAAAACTTAACTTCTCAAAAAAATACACAGCAGAATGGATTATAGCTCTATTCCTCTTGATATTAAAAAAAAAAAAATCAAACAAAACCCAAATTAAAACAAAAAAAACAGTTCAAAATATAACCACTGTATGACTGTGGACTTCATTTACTACAACACAAATTTCAAAGACTAAAATGAAAAAATATTCTCATGTTTTCTTTTGGAAGTTGTAAGTAAAAGACCTGAGATTACAACCTACCTTTTAACAGAAACATAATTATTCAAGCAGTAGTATTAGATACCATCAGAAAGCAATTAAGCAAAATTCACTGATAGAAACATTCTTATCTGTCCTTTACACTTGCAGGTTAAAAAAACAAACTTGTATCTAAATTTATATTTAGAGATTAGAAATCACAGATGTCTGTCTTTCAAGTGTTAACTGTTTTAAATTTTATCTCTATCATTCTCCCTCTTCAACTAAAGAAAAACTCATTGTTTCACTGAAGATTTTAGAGTAAAACATTTTTATTTTAATCACTAATACTTTGCTGTCTTGAAGTTTTTTATTCATGCGTACAAAATTATTAACCTTTGTTGAATTACCAAAAAAAAATCATATTTAAATTACACAAAAATTTTGAGCAAAATAGTCTTGCTGCCTCAAATCCTTGATTTAAACTAAATATAATAATAGGTCAATTGTTGAGCACTGTGGGACATTGTCAATATAAAACATATTATATAGTGAAAAAAAGTCTTGTTACATTGCCCAGAATCTGCATATGACTGTTCCAAATCTTGATTATTCAATAGGTGTAAGGACAGCAGCATCTGATACAGGACTGGAGTATTTACTGTATATGATATGCATCACTTTTTAGCATTCTCAAAACTTTTTTCCACAGATTTAGGGAGAAATAAGGAATAGAAAGATCTGAGAAAATGAAGCAATATCAGACCTGGAAATACCCATTCTGTAGGCACCACTGCCAGTAAATTACAAACCATGAAACAGAATAAAACATGAAATGAACATAATTGTCTTTATAAAGGCACTACAAGGTTTTTTAAAACTGGAAGAAAATATTTTATATTTCTTGATATTTATATAAAGAAAATAATCTATATTTCTGTGGATCATAAAAAGAAGTCTGTTAAATCTACCAAGATTTTAGCTATTCTACATTGCATCTCCTTCCATCGTTCTCTCCCTTTAACTAAAAAACTCAACTGTTTCAAGTGAGGATTTTACAGAATGTAGCAATTGGATTTTAGACAGCCAGAATTTCCTAAATACATTTAGCACTCTATGCCATGAGTGTCATTGGAGAGCAAAAATTACTCATCATTCTTATTTCATCCTTCTGCTGTTGTGATATCCTATATATAAACCATATGTTTCTGGGGTTTGCTAGGGAGCCACCATTACACCCAGTGCTTTGCATCATCTTACCACCCACGGCAGAGTTTTAGAAAGTCATCTTTTTATGACATTCCATACA
>VZTB01013679.1:51299-69057 GCA_013397245.1 Thryothorus ludovicianus | reverse complement strand
TGAAAGCTAAAACTTAAGGCATTGGATGGGCCTCACATTGGACAACCTCCAATCATCTGGGACCTTCCTAGTTATCCAGGATTAAACATAACTGAGCAAGAGCAGCTTAGCAAGCTCTTTCTCCAGCTCCCTCATGAGTCCAGGATGAAACCATCCAGTCCTGCTGAGCACTTGAGCTCAGATTCATCTCAGTGAGTCACAAAACCACAAGAGCACCGTGGGCCTCACTGAGGCTACCCCTTGACAGGAGCTGTCACAGCCCCTGGACAGTCACACGTAGTGGGAAATGCTCCTCTAAATCCTCAGGAAATGCAAATACCTGCATGGGGAATTCCTCCTGGCCCACTCTCAAAGCTTATCTCTGATTATGTGCAGCCCACCAGGACTTTGCTCCATGTGTGTGTGGAGAGCTGGAAGCCACAGTGGGGATGCCTGGGGGGAAATGGGCTGAAAAGGGGAAACTGCAGCCAGGTAAAAGCTTC
This sequence comes from Thryothorus ludovicianus, assembly GCA_013397245.1. Lineage (NCBI taxonomy): Eukaryota > Metazoa > Chordata > Aves > Passeriformes > Certhiidae > Thryothorus > Thryothorus ludovicianus. The sequence goes on along the minus strand of VZTB01013679.1, from coordinate 68,575 downwards.
TCTGAGGGTTCTGCAGCCATGGATAGGGTCCACAGCGAGCCTCAGATGGTGGATATGTGGCCGAGCAGTTGCCCTCCCACTGCTGCCTCTCTGTGACTTCATTTCCTGCAGCTTATCTCCTCTTGGGCAACTTGGGCTGTAAATCATAGAATCATTCATCTTGGAAAAGGCCTTTTTAGGATCATGAAGGCCAAACGTTAGCTTAGCACTGCCTCAGAGAAATGACACATCCGGTAACTCAAATGAGTTTATTTTGCGGGAATACTCGGGAAACCTGAGAAATGCAGAATTGTTTTTCCTGGGGTCAGCACCAACTGGGCCATGTGACATGATACTGACTGCTGGCATGTGTAAGGCCCGGAGAGCAGATGAAATGCTGCTCCCACAGGGGGTTAAGTAATTACTCACTGCAGAGCTCTGCTGTCAGTGCCCTGGCTCCCCAAACAGGCAGCCCTAACCCTGACACGGCTCTTTCCAGCCGTCAGTAGTCTGAAATCCACTTCGATAACTTTTTTCCCTCCATTCTTTCCACATGACCTCTTGGAGCAAATCACACTTCCTTTGCCAGACAGCCCCCAGGAGGCGAGGGAAGTGAATGAAATGGTCCCAGGATTTCTCAGCTGGTGCTGATTTTGAGCCAGAGGAAGGTGGGGGAAGCCAGCCCAGCAAAGCCACCCAGCCCTGCCACCGCCGAGGTTTCACAACCAGGGGTGTTGCTGTGCGGTATTTAGCACTCGTTCAATTCGTTTAAACTGATTATTTGCTGGGTTCACCGGCAGGCAGCAGATTGCCGATAGACTTTTTGAGCCCAAGAGGCATTAATTTGAGGAGAGGTCTGAAAGAAAACTGCAAAAATCTGGGCTGGTGAAGAGGAGAAGGGAGACAGGCGCTGCCGTGGTGGCAGGGGCTGAAGGCAGCTCGCAGGGCTCACTCCAGCGCTCCCTTTGCCACTCTGGGCCATCACTGGTTTATGGCTCCAGGGAAATTTCTCCCTGCTCCCTGCATAGCAAAGCTGCTGGTTGTGGAAAACCAGCTTGCTCTTCTTCAGCTCTCATGAAACCCAGCAAGCACAGAGACACAGGGACTGGGATGTTGTTGGGAAGGATGAAACAGGAAAGCCTTGCAAATATGATTGCCTCACAGAAGGCTTTAAAAATGTAGAAACTGTAAGTGAGATTGAAATGAAGGCAACCTTCGACATACCAAACCTTAGTTGCTGAGCATCTGAAAAGCTGGTATGTCTGACTGAGAGTAATCCCCTCTTGTTCAGATAAGCAAGACCCTCTGCTTGCTGATAAGTATGGTAATGTAAGGATTCTTATAGGCTGTATGTAAACGCCATAGAATTTGTATCTTGTAATAGATTGGTTAGTGGAAATTAGAATATTCAACATAGAAGAGGATTTATTGCATTGTAACAAGAAGCTCACTCTCTTTTTTCTTACATCTCTCCTCTCTTCTCTCTTCTCTCTCTTCTTACTCCTCTTCTTCCTGCTCTTACCCTCTCCCCCTTACTCTCTTATCTGCTCTTATCTCTTGCTCCTCAATCCTTTGTTCTCTCCCTCCTGGGCCTGCTCTGAGCTGCAGCTGGCAGCTCTAAGCAGGGTCCTAGCTTGCACCCATGCCCTTTGTAATAAAACTTAAGTTCTAGGATCCTCTTCAGAGATCTCTCGTCTCCATCCGCCGTCCCATTCACCAGGCACACAACAATCACCCGCTACAGTATCTTACAGGATGTCCTGCAGAGGCAAGAACTGCTCAAAAAGAAGGTCTGCCCATGCAATTTGCACCATGGACCTGGTGTCCAGCACTGCCCCACAAACCTGTCAGCATCTGACAGGTGAGGTTTTGCTTTCTTCTCTTTAAAGGTTTCAAACGCCTTGAGGATGTCAGCACTGAGTTGAAAACGAAGCTCATCTTTTTGGTAGGATTTAAAAGGTTTAATAAAAGATAGTGAGGACAAGGCAATAAAACAAAATACATGGCTGGGGTGTCTCTGGCCCAGAGCCAAGAGTACACCTCCTGTTTTAGCGACCCCTCCCTTAAATATGTAAACTTTTCTAAGAACTTGTTTCCATGTTTCTAGGAGCTGTTTTGCATGGCCACTCCTTGGTCCCGGCTTTTTAGAGCATGCGTATTTCTTGGCTGTGGTTTTAATTAATTCTTCTTATCAGTCTTAATTTGGGCCTTGGTCTATATTTTCTTCAGATGTTCGGTGCTAGGAGCTGGGATATCAGTAGCAGATGTCTTCATGTCAACAGCAGGGGTCTTCGCTGGGTGTTATCCCGACCAGGCAGTCAGTCCACTTACTACAAAGACACTTTTTCAACTTACTTTTACTCCTAAAAAAACCTATATCTTTACCACACATATGGTATTGTTCTGGTTTGAAAGCGAAACCAGTGAGACACTCCAAGTCAGAAATACAATTTATTAGGAGAAGGGGGAAAAAAAAAAAGAAAGGAAAACAAAATACATGCAATAATAAAAAGGAAAAAGAAATCCACTGACAGAGCCAGAATACAACCTAAACACCCTGTGGGTCAGGGTGTTGGTAGCAGTCCAGTTGCAATGGTGGCTGCAGCCCTCCTGCAGTGGCAGATGTGGCTCTGGTGGAGCAGTGATCCTGTAGAAAGGTGTAGCCTCTGCTGAAGGTGCAGTGGTGATGGATGGGCCTGTTCTTCCTCTGGGGGCCCAGTGGCAAAAGCTGCCTTGGTGTCCCAAATCTCAGGTTTTTATCCAGGTAGAGAGGCTTGGCTCCTCCCCCTGGATGGAGCATTTTCCAACAGGATGTGATGGAATTTTTTCAGTGAGACTCAGTGGTCCATGAAAAGAAGATCTCTCCCTGGAGGGAGGGTGGGTTGTGGAAGAGATAAAGAAACTGCTCTTGCTGGTTTCTTATCAGCTGGGCCATGGACAGAAGATTACACCACCCCCACCCCAGTTCCAACAGATGGTGATGGAATAAATATTTTTTGCACTGCAACCCTTGACAGATATTCACCCTCTATGACTGCAAAACAACCAAAAAANCCCTATATGACTGCAAAAAAACAAAAAAAAACAACCAATACCATAATACATATTTATAACAACCTTATATGTACAACACTCATCTTAATATTTGTGAAAAGCCAGCTTTGTAATATGTGTTTATAGCACTTGGCCTGAGGAGGGAAAATCCCAGCCTTAGGTAGCACATTTTTACCCCGGGTTTGACTGTGTGCATACTGTGTTATTGAAAACCACAAAGGACTCTGCAAGGGGAGAAGGAAGGACACCAACCCACAGCTCCCAGCTCAGCTTGAGGGACACTGTACTGAGACCAGCAGGGACCAGTTGGCACCCACTGTGTCTGAGATGTCTGCCTTAGAATCCTGTAATGGTTTGGTTTGGGACCTTAAAGGCCATGCAGTTCCAACCTTCCTGCTACAGGCAGGGTCACCTTCCACTAGACCAGGTTCCTGTAAGCCAAGGATTAGGCATTCATATCTCCTCTGGGCATCCTTTGCTAGTGCCTCTCCACCCTCACAGCAAAAAGTTTTTTCCTAATGTCTAGTCCAAATTTAGTTTCTTTCAGCTGGAAGCCATTCCCCCCTTATCCTTGTAAAAAACCTCTCTCTGTCTCTCTTGTTGGCTCGTTTCAGGTCTCTCTTGCAGGCTGAACAATCCCAATTCTCTCAGCCTTAAGGCTGTCGATGAAGGGGCTCCCAGACTCTGTGTCAGCACTTCCAGTGCAAAGGCACGGGGAGCTCTGCTCAGGAGTGCACATTTATGAACCTGCAGCCAGAGCTGGCCAGAGGCTGACAAAGCTCCTGGCCTGCATCTGCCTCCTTGGCAGCCCCTTGGCTTTAATTTCAGCTGAAGGAGAACCAGCCATCTCCATTTCAGAGGTTGGAATTTCTCCTCCACCTCTGCTTTCTCCATCCCAGGGCCTCTCTGCTGGGTCTGGGCACTCTCTGGTCCTGGGGTGTTTCTGCACTCAGGTGTGACTCTCTGGCAGGGATGTTTGTGCAGCTGGGGCTGCCCACCGTGGTGGACTCCTGGGAGGCAGCAGACACACACTCCACCTAAAAATTTCCAGCTGACTTGAGCAGTTTTAGTTTTTCCATCCTATCTCCTGCCCAAGTCATAGCACCATTGATGATATTGCAGGGTGGGGAGATGTGACTGCACTGCTCCTGGCACTACGCACATGACTCCACCACATTATCAGCTGAACTTCTCTGGGATTTTCTTTCTTTTTTCTTTTTTTTTTTTTCTTTGTTCAGCCACCCAATACCAGAAGAATTTTTCCAGAAAAAAAAGCCAACTCAAAATTGATTTTTTTTTTGCATTTAAGCCTAAATATAACCCTAAACTCATCAAGCTAATGCTAGAAAGCAAAGTGACCAAAAGGAAGCTTCTCAGACACTCCTGCTGGCATAAGATCCCAGGGAGACAGTGGTTTTAAAAATCCCTCCTTCATTCCTGTGTGCCCGTGGGAGGCAGGGTGGGCCATCAGACAGGGCTAAGAACATCACAACCTTGAGACAAATGTGAGTGCCATGGAAAGCCCAGGGGCTTTATTTTCCAGCAGCAATCAACATCTCTGCCCACATCTGCACAGATTTTGTAGATGGCAAATGTGCAGCTACCAATGAGTCATAACAACAAATACTTCTGTCCATTAGCAAAATTAGCCTGCCAAGATTAACCTAACCACAGAAAAATCAGAAGAGGGAGTAGAAAACTGACTGGGAGAATCTTTGCCTGAAAGATGGCAAAGCACAGCCCGAACAATTTGAGATTTGATGGCAGGTCTCAGCTGGGTCTCCTGCCACAACCCACAGTGCATCCTTCAGGATGGGGCAGCAGCTCAGGGGCAGTGCCTGCCCTCCCCCTGTCCCAGGGCCAGTGGGCTCGCTCCCAGCGGGACTCACACGGCTTTCAGTGCCAAGGGTATGTGCAAGAGCGAGCCTGACAGATTTCCCACCACTTCCGTCCTCAAACCAGGGCTGGAAAAGGTCACGGCTCGGCGGGGCCGTGGCATTCAGAGCAGAGAAAGCCCCGCTGCCTCCCTGCACTGTCACTGCCTGCCTCCGTGACCCAGTTGAGTCATGGGGGGATGGCAGCACATCCTGCACTCTGCCTGGTGCTCTCCACAGCCCCACACATGAGGGAACAGGGAGGGGGCACCCCGAGGCAGGGCTGAATCCTGCCTGCATCCGTGTCATGCCAGTGTGAAAAACGAGGTTCGCTTTCTTGGTAAAATTTAAAAAGTTTAATAAAAAACAATAAGGACATGGCAATAAAGTGAAAAACATGGCCAAGGTGTCTCTGGAAGTGAGCTAAGAAAACATCCTAACTCAGAACACACTTTTTTAAATGCACCAACATGTTGCATATTCATAGACCCTCATGCATTATTTAAAAACATTTCTTTGAGTTCTCCAACCTGTGTCTCCTCATTTCTCTTGGTTTCAGTCTGTTGCAGATCTTCTGATAACAGATGATCAATAAATTCCTTCTCTGGGGGTCTGGTGTTTGTCACATCTTCATCCAAATAGAATAATCCAAGAATGTGAAGAATTTTCTGATTATCTTTTTAACATTCTCTAAGATAGTTACAAAAGCTTTTTACATCACACTACTGTTTCTAAGTTTTGCTAACAGCAGAAATAAGAGAAACTATAATAATACTGTGAAGTTCTTCTACATTATACATATAGCATTCCTTTTAATATTTGTGGAAAACCAACTTGATAATATGCATTTATAACAGTAACCTGCTCCCCATGCTACAGTCCCAAAGGTTTCTGGGATTTATCTTCCCCTGGCCATAGTGAAGGATGCTGCTGGCAACTCCCTCCCAGCTGCTGTGTGGGAGAGATGACAAAAGCTGAAGGTCAGGCTGGGCAATGAGGAGAAGAGCCAGGCTCTGAGTGAGCTCCTGCAGGACCCAGGTCAAACACTGATATTCAGTGTATTCAATGTTCAAACACTGCTGGAATCTGGAATGCAGAAAATATTCCTCTGCATATTTTAAAGGATCTAAACCCTCTGAAAAATACTGATTTTAACCTTTGTCCATGGAAAAGGCTTCCTAGACTTTGGGGTGAGGCAGAATTTTCATGTATATAAATTAGATAATAGCATAATATGTAAGTTATCACAGGGTGAGAAATGTAGATTTTTGGGAAATTAGAATGGTAAGTAAATGAAGACAAGATGGGGGATCTTTGTGATCTTTCAGCTTCTTCCTTCTTCCTCAGTTACTCCATATTCTGTAGTGTTGGGTCACCAAATGATTGGTTCAAATTTGCTGCAGTGCATTGTTACGTGAATAGAAATTTAGTTAGTAATTGGTAGAAAAGTAGAAATAATGTATGTTTGTGGTGATAATTGGGTGAATTATTTTGATTCTGTGTGTCAGAGTTAGTTAGAGGCTTTTCCAGGTTCATGCTAAGCTGGTGTAAAGCCTGGTGTGCAGAAATTGTCGATAGGAAAAGAATAACCAACAAGAGAAAGGAGATCAACTCTGAGTCCAGTTTTTTTTTTTTTACTAATGAGGACCTTAAAAGACTTGCCTCCCCTTTCAGGGGAGAGACATGTAGGAGGTATAAAACTTTTACAAAACACTGATATTCAATGTATTCAGTGTTCAAACACACTGTATTCAGATATCTGTTCTCTGCTTGCAAGTGCTGTTCTTGCTCGGGTTTCAGAGAAAACATATCCACGTGTTCAGTCATTGCTTGGTGTTTGAGCTGATCACTGTCACCCCGTGGAACCCATCCCATTCCCACATGGATCACCCTTCTGAGGCTGCTTGAACCTGGGGCAGTGGCAGGTGCTGCTGCCACTGCCTGTGGCCCCCTCAGCATTCCCCCGCACACAGAAAGCATTTCCTGGGAGGAAAGCACAAATTTGTTGCTGTTCTTGGCACTCAAGGTTGCTCAGAATTGCGAAAGAAAGGCTGAGACAGACCTTTTTATCTTTGTTGGTTTATTTTTCCCCCTGAAATGTCTCTTTTTTTCTTTTTTATGTGTGCAAACTTTTTTTTTTTTTCTTGCAGGCTGAAGGCCTCTCCATTTATAAAGGGAGTGGGGCTGGGGCTCTTTCTGCTCGGGGGTTTCTCTGAAGCACAGTCAGGACATCAAGGCTTCCCCTCACCTCTGAGGTGCCACAGGTGGGGTGCAGGTGACCCTGCAGCCGTGCCCCAGTGCTGCCCTGTGCCCAGGGGAGCTGCTGGGTCTGGCCAGCACCACCCCCTCCCTGACTGGGACAGACACCACAAAATGAGAGGAGGTGCTGTGAAAAACAAGGAAATCTGGGGCTCTTTCTCCCATGCCCAGCCTTGAAGGAGCTGAGAATATTGGCAAGGAAAAGCTGTCTTAGGAGAATAAACTGTTTTGCTCAGATCTGAGCTCTCTATTGTGTCTGTACTGAAGATGCAACTGAAAGAATTAGTTTTTCTAGGTTCTGTGAAGCTGCAGACACTGAAAAAGCAAAGAATCCCTAAACATGAGATGAGGAAGAGATAAGTAGTCAAGACAGAGATATTGTCAAATTCCTGAGTTATAACTCACTAATTTTGCAGTCATGCAAGGAAAATATTTAAGAGCCATTTGAGGTCAGTGTGAGAGTCTGTCCGAGGGCCCTGTCTGAAGGACAATGAAAGGCATCAAATGCTCCCAGGGTCTGTTTGACTTGTGAGCTCTGGTGGCCTGATAGGGAGAGGACACTGCCTGGGTTAGAGCATCAGCCTTGGGGAGGAACTGGGAAACTGTTCCCAGCTGCCAGGCAAGGAGGGTGCCAGCAGCCAAAGGCACATGGAGCTCATTGCAGGATGCTGGGAAGAGTCTTCTGAGAGCGTGCAGGACTTGTGGGATGTCTGGGGTAAGGGGTGAATCAAGGTGGGAGGAACCAGAGGGGAAGAACAGAGGGAAGGGGGGGCAAAAGGGACTGCTCGAGTGCCTGGAGCATGTCCCATCTGCTTTCCAAGCTCTCTGTAGCTGCTGCTGAGGGGCTCTGTTTAATGCACACAGGCACGTGTGGAGGCTGCAGGAGCCGTGATGGGAGGCACACCATGGGGCAAGGCACCCTGTGTGCCAGGATGGCAGCATTCAGACAGAGTGGGCTGTGGGTGGGTGTGTTGGCTAGCAATCAGCTAGGCCAGCTGGAAACCAGGATAAAAAGCTCAGGAATCAGGAGGGAGAGAGTGCAGAGACTCTACATCTAAGACTAGCAGCTGAAGGAATTTATATTTTGTGTATACATGTTATGGGCTTTCATCATGGTAAACCAGGGAAGGGAACAAGAGGAGGCCCCTTGTTGCTTGGGTGAGGATTGTGCATTTTCTGCTCCCGTGGCACATTGGTACAAACTCCTGCCTGTTTTCCTGCCTGCAGAGAAGTGTCCCCTCTCATCCTGCCCCAGGGGATGCAGACAAGGGAGCCTCAGCCATGCCCCAGGTATGTCTGTGTGCCTGATGCCTTAAGTTTTAGCTCTCATATTTTCCAGATTCTGCACTGCATTGGTGTGTGACCCTCAACTTCATTTAAAGTGTCAGCAAGCTCTCCTCACAGCTCAGTCACACAGAACAATCCTTTTCCAGCCCCACAACCAAGGGCACCACTGCAGCTTCAGCCCAAAAAGTGCAAACAGCAGAGAATTGAGGAGAGCAATCTGGGAGGATGGGACTGCATCACCTGGAGCTGGAATGGGACAATGAACCCCAATATGGAAATGGACCAAAACTTATGAAAGTGTGAAAACTCGTGACTTGGGCCCATCTTGGGTGTAGCCCTGGCCAGGCTCTTGCACTGCCCAAGGTGTATCCTGTGAAGACCTTTTAACAAATCCCTCCATTATTCCTTTAACTCTGTCCAGCCTCTGTTCCAGGGAGCCTCTCCAGGCATCATGCCTAGGGGAGAAACTCTGCTGGGCTATTTTCACCGAAGGGCTTGTGAAAGTGGCAGATGGGGAAGAGCACAAACGCAGACCCTACTGCAAACACCCCTGGAGCGGCGCCGCCTGCCCGGGCTTCACCCCGAGAGCGCCCCTTGCGCTCCCGCCCGTGTCCCTCGGGGCCGGCAGCGTGACACGGGCAGGGAGCCACAGCCTCGGAGCTGTCAAGGCTGCTCTGTAAACCAGAGAAAGCTCTGGCCAGGGTTACTCATTCGGGGCTCTCGGTGCCGCCCAGCCGCGCCCCGAGCAGGGACGGGCGCACTCATCCCGGGAGCGCTGGGTGCGCGCAGCGCTGGGCGCGGCTCCGCTGCAGCTCCTGCAGCATCCGCGGGCTGCTCCAGCCGCCAGCGGGGCACACGGGCTCTGCCTGCCGGCTCCACAGCTGGGGCACAGCGGTACAGCAGCTGGCAAAAAAAACCAACCCAGAAAAAAAGAGAATAATGAATTTGCATGGCTCCCTTGCAGCCTCTGGAGGTTGTCAGCAGTGGGCTCCCTCCCCCGGCGAGGAATCGGCAAAAGCAAATCGATAGCTCTTTACTGTGCTACTGGCGAATGTCGTGCAGACAGGGAAGTTTGAAGATTGAAAGCCTCAAGGGCTGCTCTGCCCTTGGGTAAGGGGCCAAGGACTGCCTGGTTTTTGGTGGTATGGGCCCTACCTCATCTCGCCCAAAAGTAAAAGTTTAAGCCTACGAAAACCCTGTTGTGATGAGAACATTCCAATGATTCATTAAAGCTGCACCTAGATAATTCAGTGTTTTGCAAATAAAAGGATTAAAAAAGCCCCTGAGCCCCTTTTTTTCCTGTGTGCTATGTTAAAACAGAGATTGGCACCAGGTCCCAGTAACCTTCCCCCTGCAAGGTCCAGAAAAAGGAACTGTGATGCTGCTGGGAAAATCTCCATCAGGGCTCGTGTGAGACCAAGGAGAATGTTGGGAGAGTTTGCAATGGTTTCAGATGGACATTTCCCTAATGTTAAAACAGTTACAGTGGAACTGTTAAACTGGATACAAGTGCTATATTGGGTGGGTTTTAAGTGCTGAAGTTTTTTAATTGCTGGAGAAGTGGTCAGGGCTTAAGGAGCAGTGACCATGATCTGGCAGTCTGATCAGTCAGGATGAGCAAAAGGGCAGCCCCAACCAGTAATACAGCTATCAGATATTGCAAAAGACTTAATATAAGTTAGGGGAAATTATGAGCTAAATTGACCAGATGGAAAGAACAATAGCTAAATGACTGTGAATGGAAAGTTAAAGAACTCTTTAACATGTATTTGAGAGACAGCAAAGGAAACAATTCAGCCAGGAGCTTAACCTGACAGCTATTAGAAATGAGAAAACAATGTTGAGAAAACAATGCTGAGAAAACAGAAAAGGAAAGGGTTCACAGTGTTGATGAAGGTGAAGCATCACTGTAATCAGTGTGTTTTTATTGACACCAGATCCTGATTGAGTCCCTGAAATTCCACAGTGAGTGCATTGACCTTTGCTGATGGAGCTGATGGTGAGAGGCAGGTGAAGGGGTACTGCATGCATTCTGATCAGCAAAGGGTGCTAAAATATCATCCCAGTAAAACACTGGCAAAGGGGTGAAGCGTCTTAAGTGGGAAAATGACACGTGAATCTTTCTTGCTGGGCTTGGCTGGGGCAGGAATAACATCTGACCTTTCTCCACCCCTGTAATGCAACAGCTTGAAGTAAATGCAGGGCCATCCCCACTGATGAAGAAGCACAAGTCACCCTAAAAGAGAGGCTGGGACGTGCAGACAGAGCTATTGCAGTCTCCAACCTGTCTCTGTCCTAGAAAGACCACCTGCTCTTAAGTCCCTTTCTTCCTAGAGCAGTCTCTACCTGCCCACCACCCACCTGCTCACGCTTCATCTATTTAAGGGAATTAATAAGGCTAATAAAAGGAAGTACCTCTGCCTGCAAATCTTTCCCCAAATCTGCTTGCAGTTCCTCTCAAGTTTAAAAGAAATGAACAAATTAGAAACACACAGGAAGACTCAAGAGCTGCAAGAAAACCTCATTTTCAGAAGGGACGACTTTGGGAACATCTTTGCTGGCCAAAAAACTCCCACGGGGGTGGTTAGGGGAAGCAGCCAGGTCAGCGACGGCAGGGCCAGATAGGAAGAGAAGCCACTTCCTTAACCCAGAGCAGAGCTGTATCTGGGGCAACAGGGTCTTCATGCCCCTCTTGAGGGTTTCTGACACCATAGGAATGAGTGGGAATGGAGCTGGGCTACTCAGATACCTCTGCAAGAGCCCCATTTCTGAATGTTGGCTGTAGGATTCCTCCTTGTCCTGGTTTGTTTATTCGTTGTACCAGAAAAATTTCAAAAGATGTATTTGGTTTTTCTCTCCCAATATCTTACAGTACCACCAGGTGTGTTATGGTGGGACTTCTGGCTGGAGCAACTGTAAGAGAAAGGAAGGAAAATACATCTGTGGCTAAGTTCACCTTGACCATTCAGAGGTGCCACAATGAATGGTTATAATGCCTTAAGTTTTACCTTTCACATTTCCCAGATTCTGCACTGGATTGGTGCGTAACTCTGAACTTCACATAAAGTGTCAGCAAGCTCTCCTCACAGCTCAGTCACACAGAACAATCCTTTTCCAGCCCCAGAACCGAGGGCACCGCTGCAGCTTCAGCCCAAAAAGTGCAAACAGCAGAGAATTGAGGAGAGCAATCTGGGAGGATGGGACTGCATCACCTGGAGCTGGAATTGGATAATTAACTCCAATATGGAAATGGACCAAAACTTATGAAAGTGTGAAAACACGTGACTCAGGGTCCATCTTGGTGTAGCCCTGGCCAGGCTCTTGCACTGCCCAAGGTGTATCCTTTGAAGGCCTTTTAATAAATCCCTCCTTAATTCCTTTAACACTGTCCAGCCTTTGCTCCAGGGATCCTCTCCAGGCATCCCTTAGCCCTGACCCACTCAGCTGATGGCTGATAAGGGGAGTCCACTGCAAGGAACAAAATAGCACATTGTACAGCAGCCCAGAGAGAGACAGAGCTCAGGGCAAAGGCCACCACCAGCAGTAGGAAATCTGTCACATCTGACAAGGGCCAGCAGCTGACCTTTGGAACATAACAAGTGTGGTGTGAGTCGTGGTGGCTGCCTGCTGAGGCAGTGCTGGGGAGGCTGAGCTGCTGTGCTGGAAACCACAGAGCTGAGGTGGAAAGTGACCACTAAACACCAGGTTCTCCCTGCTGTCCACTGCCAGATCCCACCTGGCCAGGCACCAGAACAGCTGCCAGAACTGCCAGGGAGCCAGGTCCTCATCCTGCCTGGCTTTGCTGTGCCCAGGGCATCTCAGCATGGGGTCCTCTTGCCCCTTCTCTTGGCCCAGGGACCAGGAAAAATGACTCTGCACACAGCAGCTGCTGCAGGTGTGCCCTGGTGTGTTGGGCTGCAGTGCCAGCAGTCCCCAGCAGTGTGTATTCTATCCCAGCTGTTGAAACTGGGGCAAGGGGTGGTGGTGGGGTAACCCTCTGTTCATGGCCCAACTGTTAAAAACCACCTGGGGCAGTTTCTTTATCTCTTCCACCACCCATCCTCCCTCCAGGCACAGATCTTCTGCTCATGGCCCACTGAGTCTCCCTGCATGGCTGATAAAATTCCAGCATCCCACTGGGAGATGCTGCACCCAGGGCAGGAGCCAAGCATTCCCACCTGGATACAATCTGGGCTTTGGAACACCAAGCAGCCTTTGCCACTGCATTCCCAGAGGGAGACCAGGCCCATCCATCACCACTGCACCTTCAGAGGAAAACTCCACATTTCTACAGGATCATTGCTCCAACAGAGCCACATCTGCCACTGCAGGAGAGCTGCAGCCACCATTTAAGGGCACTGCCACCAACACCCTGACCCACAGGGGGTCAGGCTGGATTCTGACTGTCAGTGGGTTTGGTTTTTTGTATTATTGCATTTTTATTTTAGTTCTCCTAATAAAGAACTGTTATTTCTGTATTCCCCATGTCTTTTCCTGAGATCTCCTTAATATGAAAATTATAATAATTCAGAGGGAAGGGGTTTGCATTCTCCATTCCAAGGGAGGCTCCTGCCTTCTTTGGCAGACAACTATTGCTCAATCCAAGACACCTGAGAGTCCATCCCTGCTCATCTCCCTGCTCCCATAAAGCAGCTTCCTGGGAGAAATGCAGTGCAGAGCTGTGGGATGAGGCATAGTGAGATTTACCCCAGTGACCTGATCGTGCTCCCCTTTGGGGATATCTCCACAGGATCCTGGCTCTGCCTAAAGGTCAATATTTTTATTTGTGATTTCACAGCATTTTCACTGTTTCTGTCTCTAATTTACACTGCCAAAACTACCCTAACAGGAACTCCTCCTTACTGGCTTTGTGCCTTTGCTGTCAGAAACCCTCGACATGGACACACAGCAGCCAAACACAAGGGGCTGTACACAAGGAGCAAGGAAAAGCCACATGGAAGTGAAACTAATCACAGCATCATAGAATATCATGAGTTTGAAAGGATCCATAAGGATAATTTAGCCCATCTTCTGAATTTTTAGAGGGGCATCTTCACCTGCCACCTCCAAGAATCACCTTTCAGCTCAGATTCAGAACCTATTTTAGCAAAGGAAAAATATATAACATTTTTCCAGTTTAGGGTGAACTGAGCAACTAAAATCAGCCAGGCTTTGGTGTGCCAAATGTGAAAGGCATTGGTGTCTTTTGGCCTGATGATCAAGGGAGACAAACAGTTAATGTGGTTCAGAGACACGAGCAGGACTCCACAAATCTTTTGGGCAGAAGTCCTTGACTTTGACAAATACATCTGTCTTAATTATAAAAGACTTTCTTCCTGGAGTCGACAGAGACATTAAACAGCAGTTGCTGGGGCACACAAAAATCTTGCCTTGGTAACACTTTGCTTTTCTCCCCTTCAAAGTCTTCCTTTGCTATTCTCTACTGTTTTACTAAATCAAACCATGCCACCAGTTATTCCTGGCAAGGGCAGCCTTGCTGGAAGACAGGCACCTGCACACAAGAAGACAGCCAAGCATGGAGTGGAAGTTACTGCAGCAATGAGGGCAGCAGGGCTGCTCTTCTGGTAATTAATCTCTGGTGCAGGCCAAACCCTGAAATTATAAGTAAAATGTAAATCATAAATAAAAGCTCCCAGCAAGAGATGAGAGGTCAGATCTCACCTGTGAGCATGTCCCCCTTCCTGCCTGGCCTGCCAGAGGATCCCCAAGGAAAAGGCCACACTGCAGAAGGGCAGCTCCAGGGGGACAAGGTGCATCCTTCCATTTTGTTAACACACAACCAAAAACCACTCAAGCACCTCCCCACCTGCTGAGCAGCAGTTTCATACCAACCATGCTTCACAGTTGTTATGAAGAAGAGAAACAAGGCAGCTGCTGAAGACTCAGTGCATGCCTACAGTTGTTTTCCTTGCCCCACAGACAGCATCTGGTTTTGTTCTTGGAAGTCCACATTGCTTGCTGCTTGTTTCCTTTTTCCTTGTAGTTGTTTGCAAACAGTTTAATTGGTTTTTCCACTGCTCTTCTGAGAAGTTGAATCCTTCTATACAACTCCCAAGATCCTCCTTTTTGAGGGGGTGAGAACACTTTCCTTGAGAAATGGGGGCTAAATGAAGGTGGGTGCCAGTAAGGGCTGCCTGGTCTTGGCTGAAGGCTTCTGCTCTGTCACTGGCACACACAGGGTGCTCCCCATGGGCCAGGGGCTCTGCTCTGTGCCCCTTCCCAGTGACCCTGGGCACTGCCAGCCCTGGGCTCCAGCTGAGTCCTGGTACAACCATGATTTGTACACTGCAGGATTTAGCCTTGGCTGTAGCCAACACGCTTTAGCCAAAATTTTAAATCACTGAACTCCCTGCTCTGGGGAAGCCCAGAAATGACAGACTGATGTAGGAGATAGTGGATGGTCATCAAAACCAAACGAAGCTTCATGCCTAATTACCAGCTTGCTCTGGCTTCCTGCAGTCCTTGCTGGAACAAGGTTCCTGCAGATGTCACCCAGAGGCGTTTCTTTGGAAAACTAACAAGGTGGCCAGAGCACCAGCATGCCCAAAGCCATCCCAGCCTGCCTGCTCACTGGAATGACTTGAGGACTGCAAAGGGATGGGGCAAAAACCCCAAGAGACTCCAGCTTTAAGGCCCCTGTGGAACAGGGGCCAAAATAATTCTGATAAATTCAGCAGATCTTGGCAAATGCTGGGTCTGAGATGTGTCGAGATTCCAAAGGCCTGGAAAGTTCCAGAGGGAGAGCAGGGCCTCTGAAAGCCACCAAGTAGCGTGGACCTCCATGTGCAAGGCAGGAGGAGAAGCTGAGAGCAACCAAAACCACGGAAGAGTCTGTGCAAGGGTGTTTGTGATGCCCCTGGATGTGCTGTCCTCTCTCCTGCTTCGGGTACAATGCCAGGGGCATTATTTGAAATGCAGCTTTTGTGCTGGCAGTGCTGCTAACTCAGGCTGGGAGACACTTGCACCGGGGGAGTACAGAAATGACAAAACAACTCCAGGAACACATGAGCACAACCTTCACCCACGGAGATTTTTTAGAGTTTTAGAAAGAAAACCAGTACAAAATCCAGAGTCATGGAGGGAGTAGATGGAGAAGAGCTCGGATCCGGTTGCAAGGCATGTGTTTAAAATGTGAGAATTACAGGCTTGCAAAGGTTTGGGATGTGTTAGCTCAGCATCCTGGCATTTTTGCAGAAACTAAGCAGTGGGCAGTAAGCCCGGGTTCCTTTTCCTGGAGGGAGCAGGCTGGGACCACTCAGAGCAGCTTTCCTGGGGATCCCATAATCCCTAGACATGACACTGCAGATCCATAGAAGCAAACGATCCTCATCACATCCCTCCAGCCCCAACAGGCAGCGCACCTCAAGGCGTGGCTTCATTCCTCTGCAGGGCTTGGCCAAGCCTGGGTCCCATCCCAGCTGGTGTTCCCAGGGGCTGTGTGACTGCTAAATGTCACAAAACCCCAAACCCCACTCTCTGCATCCGAGGGAGCTGCTCGAGGGTAGCACCAGCCCTCCTTACTGCGGCTGCAGTTGTATTTCTGGCTGGGGAAGGAGGGTGAGGGCTCTTCCCAGGGCCTCCCATGGGGCTGGGACTCAGTCAGGAGCTCCAGCACACCCAGGAGCGCGACCAGAGGTGGGGACAGAACAAGAATTT
This sequence comes from Thryothorus ludovicianus, assembly GCA_013397245.1. Lineage (NCBI taxonomy): Eukaryota > Metazoa > Chordata > Aves > Passeriformes > Certhiidae > Thryothorus > Thryothorus ludovicianus. The sequence continues at coordinate 52,445 of VZTB01013679.1, read as the reverse complement.
CCATGCACTCAAAAGCAGATGATGTGAAAACTGAACTTTCTCCACTCGGCTTTCATGACCAGTGGTGTATTCTCCAGCAAACACCAGAGTGTGTCCCTGACCCAATCCACCCTCAGGTCAGTGTGAGGTGTCCTCACAGCAGGTCCTGTGAGCTGCTGCACTCCCTCCTTCATCTGGTTTATGTTCACAGGGAATATCCTTGCCTAGATGGGAGAGCACGTGAGAGAACATTGCTCCTGCTTCCTCTGCATGCAGGTTACATGTCAGGACATGTGCCTCGTGATGGGTTAAGAGGGCACATTTTGGGGAAGGGAAACTTTCTGACAGCTCATCCCTAGAAGGCAGGCAGGTAATTATACTCCCAGTGGGCTCCAAACTCACCAGGTGAAGGCAGCACCTGACTTGGGTCACGATTTGGTAATTTACAGCAGAAAAAAGTCCAGCAAAAGGACCAGCAGAAAGAGCAGTGCTGGACTGTCCTCCAAAGAGTGATGTTACCCAAAATAAGAACAGGAGATGGTCCCTGCTTCAGGCAACTGATATTTGGCAGCTCTGGGTGTCACAAGCAAATGCCACAAAGAGACCAGCCAAAAGCATCTCAAGGGACAGGATTCCCTCTGCCAGGAGAGAAGCCTGGATGGCCAGGAAATGCATTTTCTGGACTATAGGTTTCCAAGTGTGCAAAAGGGGAAGTTGTTCTCAAACAGTTATCAATTTTTTCCCTCCTTTGCTTTGCACAGCATCCCACAGCTTTAAAATCGGAAGAAAAAAGTGAAAAGGGAAGTGCATGTTTCCTCTCCAATCCCTTGTGCTATCCACCTGTCCCACATCCTTTCATATTCATGGCTTCTCTACAGAAAAGGGATTTCAGGAGCATTTTAAGATGCTAGAAAGCCCTGTAAGCTCTCGACCCGAGGCTGAACAGAGAGGTGAGAGCTTTTGTTGACAAAATGCTGAGTGAAGACAAGCACTGTCCACCCAAAATGTCTTTGCCATTGTTGGAAAGAACACATATCAAGGCGTCCACAGTTGAAGCTATGAAAGACATAAACACCTCTCCTTTGAAAGGCCCTTACTCAAAACTGAACTGGGATGCAATAAATCAGCCCCCACATTCACACAGAAAACCAAAAAAAAAAAAAAAAA
>VZTB01013679.1:7503-51221 GCA_013397245.1 Thryothorus ludovicianus | reverse complement strand
AAGAAAGAAAAGAAAAGAAAGAAAGGGAGGAAGGGGAAATTTAGATTAGTCACAAAGAAGTTCCCCCGCCTGCTCCGCTGTGCATAAAGCAATCTCCTGAAGGCTCTGTCCTCACTTCATCTCTGCTCCTGGGTCGGGAGCTGAGCAGCCCCGGCTCCCCCCGGGCTCCTGCTGCGCCCCGGCCCCTTCCCCGCAGCGGGCTGGGATGGAAGCAGCGGCAGGCTCGGAGCCAGGGGCTGCAGAGCAGGGGCACGGCCCGGGGCATCCCGCGGGGCACGGCTGGCGCCTCTGGCAGGGGGCGCAGGGCAGGAACTCGCTGCACCTCCTCTCTGCCCTTGCCCAGTGGATTTTGCTGCTTGTCTGCCTCATTTACCTGGGTATAGATTTCCTGCGGCCCTCGACGGTAAGAAACTCGTGTTCAACCCTCTGTCTGCTGGCCTGTAAAGCTTTGTACGGGCTTTACTTTCCTTCCTTTTTTCTTTTTTTTTTTTTTTTAAGAAAAAGCTTTTAAGTTTATCCCCTATTCCTCTATCCCTATTCAAGTCTTTAATCTCTTCTGTTTTAATTTTCCTTTTTTAAATTGCCTGTTCTCAAAATAACATTCAGCATTGTCCAGAGCAGGGTTTGGGCCCAAGTTTCCAGCAGAGTGGCTGTTCCAAGAATGCTCTTTCCACTGACGCCTGGGGGAGGGAGGTCTGATCCCACTCTTCCCCCTCCCTGCAGTGACTTGTGTGTATTTCCATTTAATTGAACAAGATCCTGTGAGTGAATGACAATGACATTTGCTCATGAGCACCTCCAGAACTTTTGAAGTGTCCTGAGTGGCAAGCAGATGGGTGAGAAGGCAAACTGCCCTTGTGACAGCTGCAGCAAGACCCCCTGACATTTCTGAGTGCTCTCAGCCTACCCGTAAAGTGGGGTTAGGAGCACTCATCTCCTCCTGGCTGTGTGTCCAGAGAGAGTTTTGTGTGCCCAGAACACCACAGCAAGCAGGATAAATAACAGAGCTGCTCGGAGCTCACCATGAGCTGCAGCAGATGCAGTTTGGGCTCCCTCACGTGCTCACAGGCTGCTGGATTGCCAGCAACCTTTCACTGCTGCTTCAGTGCAATTTCTCCTCCCACTCCTTCTCCAGGAGCTTTGCACCACTTTAAAGCCTGTTGCGCTTCATTTTACCCGAGTTCATTCTTTCCTCCCACCTAGGCTTGGCACAGAGGCAAGCCAGACATGTAACCATGGCCTCAGGCTCACAAAAAACCCTGTGCTCTGCACAACTTCCACTGACCTAAGGCTCACAGTGGCTATTAAACTGCAGGACAGTGCTCCTGAAAACACTGAAAGATAACACTTGTCATGCAGGTCAGTCCTCTTCTCCTCCCACTGCTTTGGGAGAAAGAAGTTGCACTGCAAGCTGGCAGAGGAGGGTGAGCAATTTCAAAGCTCCAGGCACGGAAACCTCTCTGAGGTCACACTCTGGCTTTGCAGCCTCATCTCTCAGCATCTGGCTCTTCTGTAAAAATGTTCCTCTTCCAGAGGATTGTAGCAGGATCTGGCACTACTGCCTGTGAGCCTTACAAACCCAAGAGAGCAGCAGCAGGTGAGGGGTCACAGTGCATGTCAGGAGATTCCCTTCCTCAACAGAAACAACTGAAACAGAGAGCTGAGGAGCAATAGATGAGAAGTCCAGGTCCTGAGAATCACCAAAGGACCTTTTCAGTTTTCAGCACTTGCTAACTGCAGGGTTAGGACTATTATTTCTGTCATCATTACAGATAAACCTTGGTGTCCTGTTTGGAGTGTGCTGTTCTGTGCATGGGGAGATTCCATGGCAGGGCAATCACAGGGCTCAGCTGGATAATCATGAACTGTCCATGTAAATGTCTCCTGAGGGGGCAGCAGTACAAATCTGACTTGACTTTTGGGGCAGTTTAGGGGTTCTTTATGGAAGTAGAGGCACAGCAGCATGAGGGTGGCAAACTTGGGAGTGCTGGTCCATTGAGTGAGTGAGTGGCTCTCCCTATCCTTGGGAAGAGTCTCCTGCTCTCCAAGGTGCAGAGTGTCACTCTGACTTTATTTGCAAGGGAATAACTGTGGTTTTTCACAGAGAGACCATATTTGATTCCTTTTCACTGTCCATGTGGAAACATGGCTCTTAAAAAAAAAAATCCCTCCTGGACTGTTCTGTGAAAACAGAGCATAAATAATGTCATGGCACATACTCAGTAAAGTCAGCATCTGCAGTCCAGACTGTGCTCAACAGAAAGGGACAGTGATCTCATTTCTGTCATGATACTACCTGGAGAGCAAACCTCAGCTGAGATTTCCAAATGAGGGAGTTAAAAAAGAGGTCAGTGACAGTCTGCCTTTGCATCTGCAATTCCCACCTCTGCTGGAATTACCTTCTCTTGCCACACCTTTCCTCTTGCTTGGGGAGGTAAAATCCACAATCCTGGTGAGGGGAAGGTACAACCCACTTCCAGAGAACTTCCATGTCACCTGCCACCTGTGGGACACCTCCAAGTGTGCCAAGGGCTGTCCTCTCCATCAGCCCCCTGGGCTTTCCACTTCGTGCAGTCCAAACTTATTCCTGAAGCTTGTGCCATGTGCCATGGCCCTGGACAGAGTGTCCCAGCCAGGAGAAAGTTTCTTGTTTGGGGACCCAGAACAGGCAGAAAGGGAGGGTCTGTGTGGAAATGTCAAGGGGAAATCTGAAGCTGTCAGTAAGAACACTTCTGTGCCCTCAGCCCTCCTGGCACACTTTCTCACATGCCATACATGTGGGCAAAGGGAGAGAGGTCACTAACTTTGCTAGGAGCTCCCAGAGTCCTTCCAGTACCACCAACCCATCATCTCCTCAGCAAGATTTACCAGCAAAGTGCTTTGAGATCACACAATAACTGCTGGAGACACGTAAAACAGGTGTTCTGCATCAGTGACAGCGGGGTTGGTATTCTTAAAAGTGCCACAAGTTTGTCACCCAGGCTGTCTGTGTGGAACAAGGCCTGTCCACCAGCGGCCAGGTCGCACAGATTGTGGCAGATGTGGAGATGCTGGGTGCTTTGCTCTTGTCCTGCTGAGAAACTACCTGGAAATCCCGGCTGTGTGAGCCAGGAGAGAAATGCTTGTGCACTCGGGAATAAGACAGGGTGTGAGATTCCAGCAGAGGCAATGGGCAGGGACGGTGATGCCGAGGGAGACGGCTCCGCCAGACTCGGCGGGCGATTCAAGTTTGTATTCGCTTGCCGGCGGTGTCCAGCCCTGCAGGCGCGGAGCACCAGCCGTGGCAGCACTAGAGGGTGCCAGAGCCGACCTTTTCCAGCCCCAGCACCCACCTCAGCCCCGGCACAGGGCGCTCCTGGCTCCCCCAGCCTTGCCCTGACTCCCCTGCCTTTGCCCCTGCAGAAATTCTGCGCTCACGCCCTGCGCATTCCCTGTGAGCCCGCACCCCTGGAAAGCACAATCCACACCCCACCGGCACACCTCCTCCCCTAGGAAGCCTCTGGCACAGGTAAAGAGAGGAGAGCAGAGCACTGAGCCCCAGCTTTCACTCTTTAATCAGGCAAAACGCTGAAGACTTGTGGCTGTGTAAAGACTGCACATTTGGGTCTCCTGTGGTTATGACGACAGACGAGTTTGAGATGCCGAGTTCAGATTTAAAAGTCCATTGCAGAAGCTTGGTATTTTGCATATCTGAACAGTAAGATACACACTTCTAGATTTGTATTCACTTTCTCTGTTCACATTCATAAAACACAAATCACAGAGCCACAGAACGGTTTAGGCTGGGAGGGATCTTGAAGACGATCTCTTTCCAACTCCTGCCCTAACAAAAAAGGGACACCTTCCACTACTCCAGGTTGCTCCAAGCCCTTTCCAACCTGGCCTTGAATGCTTCCAGGGCCATCCACAGCTCCTCTGGGCAACGTGTGCCAGTGCCTCACCACCAAAATTAGGAAGAATTTCTTCATAATGCCTAATCTGAATCTGCCCTCTGTCATTTAAAAACCATTCTACCCTCCCTTTTCACTCCAAACCCTTGTCAAAAGTCTCTCTTGTAGCCCCTTTAAGTACTTGAGGGTGCTTTAAGCTCTCCGAAAATCCTTCTCCTCTCCAGACCAGGAGAGGTGCTCCAGTCACTTTTAATCCCATCTCAGTGCCCTTTAAGAGCCTCTGAGGGACATACACATTCTGTAACAGCCTGACCCGAAGTGCAAGGAGCCACAAACCCAGACCCACGTCCTGGTGCCCTGCAGGAGGGTGGCACACACCTGGCTCCTTGCTCTGCCTCTTTGCCAGGTGCTGTAGGCCAGGCTCCAGGGGACCATGCAGAAAACGCTCCCCAAATTCCTTCCCTGCTCTTTGCTCCACACACCAGCGTGGTTTCCTAAACCAAACCAGCACTGCCCGAGGTGCTCCAGAGGGCTCAGAGCTGGGCTGGAAGTGGCACTGGCTGGGGACCACGCTGGAACTGTGTTCTCTAATAATGACATAAGATCAAGTCCAGAGCTGGCTGGCAGCAGCTGTGACACCGAGCTGCCTGCTGTGCTTCTGGAGCCTCAGCTGCTCTGCCCCTGTGGGAGATGAACAATCCAGGCTGGGAAATGAAAGTGCCAGCAGCAGTAGCAGCAGTGAGGTGCCAGCCCACTGCCTTAACAAGGATTTTTCTGCTTTGCTTTCCAGAACCAGAGTGACAAAGTGCCGTGGACCCACATCCGCTACTCAGGTGGGTGTTGGGGTGGGGGGACCCTGGCCCCTTGATCACCCCCCTAGGGTGGCAGCCACCACTGTGCCACATCCCCCTGGCACACTGGGATGGCTCCCTGCTCTACCACAGTGGCATCCTAAATACCTAAATGGCTCTTGTGTGCTTGGTGCCACAGTAATGGCTGTTTCTTCTGATGGAGGACAGGTGCCAGGAGAGCTGTCAGGGGAGAGGGGCCAAGCCTACTCCAGTGCTGCAAGGGGCCAGAATGAAACAATTGGGTTTTCCCAGAGCAGAGCAAAAACCTACACGGATTTCTGCAGCCCTCACCTATCTCCTAAAACAATCTTTCACTCTGTGAATGGACGAGAAAGGAATTTTGATGAGTTTTCTAAATGCATGGCACGCTCTTGGGTTTTTCTGAAACAAGCAAATGGTTTCCTGATTTATGAAAAATGTAAATGATTTCCTCAGGAGGAGTGGGTGAGAACACACCCCTTATCAGATGTGCTGTTCTGCATGACAGCTACACTGGGTGATTGTCCAGTGTCACACCTCAAAGATAAAATCAATTAGTACAATTTTTTTAAACAATACTGAAAATATTATTGACAATTTTAACTTTCAGTTAAAATTGTGAGGTAGCAGTGAGTCCAGCCCAACAGAAATTCATGTCCTTTAGAGGAAAAGCTGAAGAAATTTGGCCCCAGCCCAGAGGGGCTGTGCTCCCTGCCTGGAGACCTTTTGGGTGCCCTGGTCCCAGGGGTTTCAGCTGGTGTGCTGAAAAACCGGGGGCACAGCAGAGAAACACAACCAGCATAGCCCCAGGAACTGTTATTCTTCACTCCACCAGAAAACCTTTCACGCCAAGTTTAATTTCTCCTTATTCTGCTCTGTATTAATCAGTTCTTTCTGTTTCTGTCTCTTTGCTGTTCTTTCATCTTATCTTCTGGAAAAAAAGAACTCCACAACCAAGCCCTAAGACAAAGGCTTATGTTACCAGCATCTCCACAAAAAGCATTTATTATCTTCCAGCTCTGGATGCTTTTTCCTCATCTTATTTATTGTCTTAATTTTTCTGTTCTTTTTATGAACCTATGCTTTCTAAACTCACAGTGATGCTTTACTGACTGTATTTTTCAATATTCTATGACACAGGGTAAGTAAATAGTGCATAAATAAAAATTTGGAGCAGTAATCCATATAAACCATGTGCCAAAAGGCACAGCTTAGCCAAGAGTGGGAATCTGTAAATTTTCTCAGTAGATGATGTCTGGCTAGAACAGATGATACTCTAACTCTGGTCTGCTCTGTTCTCTAGTTTACTCTTCCCTGTTTTTATGCTTTCCTATCTTCCCTGCAGTCAGGTGGTATAAAACAACCCATTTCCTGAGACATTTTTGGGAAATAGAAAAGCCATAAAACTGTTAGAAAGCTGTGGGAAAGCAAATCTCAGAAGTGTAAAAAAGTCAAAGTGAGCAAGGTCAGTAAATAACAGAGCTATGTACAATTATCAAGTAAAGCCCTGGAAAATATGTTAACTAAGATAGTAGAAATATGTATGCTAATAATTAACTATTATCCATTATCCTAGACCATTACAAGAAAGCATTATTAGAAAAAAGTGTAGGTGAGCTTTTAGTAATTGGCCTAAATAACTGCCTGTAAAGCTTTGGCAATTGACTGAAAAGTTTTAAAAATGCACTCTAACCAGGAAATCTCTGTCTGGCTGCTTTGTAGTGACTGAGGCTGCATAACCTTGTCAAATGAGACTGATAATTACAAGGGAATAAAGCTTCAAGACAGCCCCTCTGGCCATCCCTGTCTCGTTTGTGCACACCTGAAATTCCAGCACCATTTGTTCTCACGGGGTCACCTCTGCTTTCCTTCCCCTGCAGGCAGGAGCACCAAAGGCGTGGCCGTGAACCTCACTGCTGAGCTGGGCCCCATCCACATCAGGAATGGCTCCATCCTCATCCCCTGCGACGGCCTCTACCTCGTGTCCCTGAGGAGCTCCATCTACCTGGAGAAGGAGGAGGACAGGCTGAAGCTGACCCTGCGGGGGACACCCGAGACACACAGCAGTGCCCTGTGGGAGCAGGATGTCCGGAGCAGTGACAAGGCCGTGAACTTCACCACGGTGGTCTACCTGTTCGAGCAGGACAGCATCACCCTGTGGACCAACACCAACGCCAGCATCTTCGACCTGTCCTTCAGCCTGGTGCGAATAAGTGGCAGCAAGTGCTAGCAGGGGGAGCTGGCCTGGGAAAAGCAGTGTGAGAAGCACAGCCTTCCCTACTGACCTGGAGGTTTTGTACTTGTGCAAAAGGCAGACTGCTCCAGAATCCCTCACTGGGGCTGCAGAGAGCCTCACTGGGAGTGCAGATAAACCACAGTGCAGACAGGCTTTGCACGTGCAGGGTTCTCCTCTTTGGAGCTCTGTGCAGCTGATCTGCTACCCAGGATGGATCTTTCCAACACTGGGGAAAGGGATGCGTAGAGCTCCTGAGATAAACAGAAAGGAAAGCAAAAGAAAGTCTCCCAAGCTTAGCTCATACTCAGAGAAACCCCAGGTTTCTTTATTTACTTGACAGTTTCTGTACATAGTAGAAATGCGTTGTGGGTTTTTTTATCAAATAAAAGTCTGGCGAGTCAGGAAGATACCAGACTTGAAGTCTTGAAGCCACTTGGAGCAGGAGGGGCATGAATCTGCCCAGCAAGACAGAAAATAGGGAAGAGGCAGCAAGGGAATGCCTTTGGAGTGAGCCAGATGGAGGCTGGCTGGGAGGGAAAGGCTGTAAGAGAAGGTGGGATGTGGAAATGAGCTGACAGGACTGCACTGGACAGCAGGAACACAGGCCTTGCCCTGCCTGTGGAGTTTTGGGGAGCAGCCTTTGAGAGCACAGCCCCACTGGCTGTTCCAGCTGCCTGCAGGCCACTGAAACCTGGCCCCAGGGAATATCTTGTGGGGCATTTACATCTTGAGACGGAAGGGCTCAGAGGAAAATCTGCTTCAAGCACACACACACTAGCTTGACCCAAAAGTGACCCAGGCACACAAAAAGTTGGTCAAACATGAAGACTTCTAGGTTTAGTGACTTCTCTCTAAGGGACCAAGTGGAAGTGGCAGATCTGAGCATCCTTTCCTCAGGGAGGACTGGGGTGGTTCTCATGGCTGCCCCTGGCTTTGTGGTGCAGGTGTGCACCAGAGAGTCATGAGGCACCTGTGCACACCTGCACACACCTGCCTGGCTCCTGCTGAAGTCAGACTGCCCTCAGTGACCCTGGGCTGCTCACCCCTGCTCTCCTGCAAGCTGGGGACTGCTGGAGACAAGTCCTGCCCTGCCCATGCTGCAGGCAGCACCTGAGCCCAGCACAGCCAGCAGCTATGGAGTTTTTGGTTGAACTCAGGCAGATTTAAAGGCTGAGTTGACCGTGTGGCTCCCAATGGACTCCATCAACCTCTCAGCTTGTCACTGCTGGCTGTACAATCCAAAGGCTTTTGTTGAAAGTATTTATGTATTTAAATGATAAGAATGTTACATCAGATTTCTTAGAAACACTGGGAGGGGTTCAGACCAGGTTGCCAGCACTGAACTCCTCTTTGAAAATGCTCCCAATGCTCTGGACTGCTCCTGCTTTGCAGACACCCAGACCTGGACTGACCCGCTCACAGCTGAGCACTCCTGTAGGCTCAGGTGCTACAGGTGACTAAGGACATCTGCCAGGCCCTGGAGAGCTTTTCTGGGCTTCAGGCTAATGAACTTCCCTACCTGGGCCAGGCCAGAGCCCCAGGGGAAATTGGCTGAAGCAGTTAACTCATGTAGAAGCAGCTTTTCTCCTCTCAGCTGAGAAGCAAAGCTGTGGATGACTTGCACCCACAGGATGCTCATCATTAAAGGAATATTTTGGGCTTTTAACTCTGGCCAGGATTAGCACCACAGGGCAGCTGCATCCTGCCCCGAGGCTGGGGATTGACACGCTCCCCAGCAGAAGTGAGAATGTGTTTCTCCTCCTAAAAAAAATAATAAATTTTTCTTTTGCAACATTTGGGCTCATAGTTTCCCGTGGAGGTGGTGGCTAGGGGAGAAGGAGGTTGGAAGCAACTGGTGAATTACACATTCAAGGTTTAAGCAGACATTTCCAGTGCTATGAAAACTACATAGAATTTTCACATACTTCGTTTTTTTTTGTTTTACAGCTCAGCTTTTGTTTCAGCTCCCCACTAGGGTATGCAGGGCTGGTGCTTCCCAACATGTGCTAACTCAGGGCAAGCCATGTCAGTGGTGTGTGCAGGAGTGCACAGGACAGCAGGAAAGGTGAAGCTGAGAGAACACAAATGGATTTGTTCTTTGGAAGGCTGCACCCTTTCTTGTTTAGAGCAGGAGAAGGTATTTCACACTCTGATCCCACTGCACTCCTAGGCTGAACTAGACTGACCTACATCTATACATATCCATGCATTTGTCTTGAAATAAAGGTTGAAACAATTCAGCTCCTAACATTGATTTCCTGATGGACTGACTGTCCTCATGAGTGAGTTTCAATACCATCAGTTTTTGTTTGTGTCCAGAGACCCCTTTCTTCCACAAGGTTAAAAGTCTCTTTGATATGAGAAATATTAATTTTTGTTTCTGGGGCTGTTAAGGCCTTGTAGGGGCTCACAGATGGTGCTGGTGTCCCATCCTAGAGCTCTGTTCACAGCTAGGTCACTGCACCCAGGGATTAGGGCACCCTGGAAGCCGGGGCTGTGGAAGTGCATGGCTGGACCAGGCAGTTTCTGGAGACAATCCCTGACTGCAGAGGGGCCAGCACATTCTTCTTCCTGTGCTTTACTGTCACTGAAAGGTGGTCTGTCCTCCCTTTCCACGAGGCCATTTCAGAGGACACAGCCATCAGCTGGGTCATTCCTGACCCCTCCCAGTCAAGGCAGCTTCTCCCACTGCTGTGGATTTTGCCCAACACAGGCTACAGAGCTGGCCACTGTGCACTCCCTCCCTTCCCTCTCTTCTTTCCCATCTCTCCTCGCCCACACTGAGGGTGACAGAGCTGGTAGCCACCCCTGAGAAAGAAGCTGGCCTCGCTGCTCCCAGCTGAGAAGGTGACGCAGAGTATAGTGGGAGGGAGGCTGCTTCTCCTCACACAAGAAATTACTTAACTTAAAACACTTGAAGTCCATTCACACCATGTGAAAATCACCTCATTTTCTACCACATATGGTTATCAATAATAATGGACAGTGAGCCTGTGGTTTTTCAGACACCACTGACATTTCATCAGGCAGTGTGAGTCACAGCTATTGCCTGTCAGCTTCACCAATGAGAAAGCTGAAGTGTGCTTGGCAAAGTGCAGCTGGCTGCTGCTGCTGTAGAGCTCAGGCAGCCAAAAGCACAGGAATTGAAGTTTCCTTATTCAACAATCAAAATGGGGAAGTATGACATAGAATCAAGCAGCCTCCTGCAGTAACTAGCTGTGAAGGTTTGATTAGACTTTTCTCAGCAGCATCTCTAACCTCAGAGCTGTTCTCTGAGTTGGCACTTGGTTCCTGTGTTCCAAGGGATCCAGACCAGCCTCACAGATACTTGCTTCCAGCTATGGGGTAATCCACCAGAACAAACAAATTGAGCAACACTCAACTCACTGAGGACAGAACAGGACCGTGGTGAGAGAGTAGCAGCCTTATGTGCCCTAAGGCCAGGGAGGATCCATCTCCTCATTTTCCAAGTGGATGAGGAAGGCAGTTAAGGGCTCCATTCTCCAGGTGGATGAGGAAGGCTGCTAAAGGCTCAGTTCTCCAAGCAGATGAGTAAAGCTGTTAAGGGCTAGCAGGCCAAGGCAGGAAAGGACAGTGGGGCTGGCCAGGCAGCAAGGACACTGGGCACAGAGCCCAGGCAAGCACAGGGGAGGAGAGTCTAAGAGAGATGTGAAGTTAGTAGGGGTCTGTGGGCTGACTGTCCTTAGGACTTCAGGAATGTAGGACAGTTGGAAGGCAGGACTAAAGGAGAGTGTCACCTGTGAGGTCACTCTCTGCTCACAAACCCCTGCAAACACCTGAACAAAGCCACTGCCTCCTCAAAATCCACTTCCTCTTACACAATTACATTTTCAGTACAGCAGCTCTGTACTCTTGCTTACCTATTGCCCCAAGGGGGTTACAAGCACAAGAGTGATGCCTTGAGGGGCTGCCTAGAGCATGTGAAAGGAATAAAGGAGGGACTTATTAAAAGGCCTTCAAAGAATACACCTTGGGTAGTTCAAGAGCCTGGCTGTGGCTACACCCAAGATGGATCCAAGATGGACCCGAGTCATGAGTTTTCACTCGTGGTCCATTTCCATATTGGAGTTAATTATCCAATTCCAGCTCCAGGTGATGCAGTCCCACCCTCCCAGATTGCTCTCCTCAATTCTCTGCTGTTTGCACTTTTTGGCCTGAAGCTGCAGTGATGTCCTTGGTTCTGGGGCTGGAAAAGGATTGTTCTGTGTGACTGAGCTGTGAGGAGAACTTGCTGACACTTTCTATGAAGTTCAGAGTTACATACCAAGGCAGTACAGAATCTGGAAAATATGAGAGCTAAAACTTAAGGCATCAAGAGCACTCCCATTCCTGGGCCTGCACTTTCTCCTCCCTCTGCATTTCTCAAGGGCTGGTAGTCCATGCTGTTCTTTGGTGGCCAGCCAAGGCACAGGACATAGTTTGGGGCAAGACAAAACTTGATGTGGGCACAGGTGTACTTTCCTTTTGTTGTTTGCTTTAAGGCAAAATTCACACCTATTTTCTAGCAATCCAGTGACCTGTTTCATTTCTTTATATAGAAAAGGTGTTACTGATCATTCTGCAAAGACAAACATTTAACCCAGCACAGGATCTGATTCATAAAGGATGCAGCAGCCCCATCATTTCATCACCAAGTACATACCTGAGACATGATATCACTGGTGTTATCTCATGGAGCTCAAAGGACTCAGTTTCCTTTCTCTTGTTTTGTTGATTTAAGGTTTCTCTTACTGCCAGTGTCTGCCTATTTGTCACCAGCACAAAAAGTGAGCAGAATGCACACGTCCATTGGGGACAAACAGATGAGACTTTCTTTCAGACTTTTTTTAGGGGTTATGTGCAGGATTTTGAAACGTTAGTTGATCTGCTTCTCCCTTATTGTCCCTTTTCATTCCTTTTTAAACTTTGAAAATTCTAAAGAGTGAACTTTGTTTTTGGCACAGGCGCAGCCAGAAACCTCACCTGTCCCATTCCAGAAAAAGCCAGGATTTCTCCTTGCTCAGTCACACACATCTCTTTGTCCCATGCCTGGGTTTGTAAAAACACCTTGTTATAAGTACATTATATTATATTATTGGCTTTTCACAAACATTAAAATGAATGCTATATGTATAACCCCAGAATACTTTTCTGTGTAAATATAGTTTCTTTTATTTCTGCTATTAACAAAACAGTAGTGGGATAAAAATATTTTTCTTGGGCTATAGCATGGTGATGTAAAAAGCTTTTTGTTCATGTAACTAACTCAGAGAATGGTAAAAGATAATCAGGAAATTCTTCACATTCTTGGATTGTCCCATCTGGATGAAGACGGTGACAGACACCAGAGCCCCAGGGAAGGAATTTATTGATCATCCATTATCAGAGAGTGTGGCACAGGATAGAGCCACAAGGAGAAATAAAAAATGTTGATCTACAGGATGGAATGGGGGCAAGTTGGGGAACTCAAAGGAAGTTTTTGAATAATGCATATGGGTCTATGAATATGCAACATGTTGATGCATTTGAAGAACTGTGTTCTAAGTTAGGGGTGCCCTTGTCTGAATGCCAAGCACCTGGCCTTATTTTTGCTTTATTATCTTGTCTCTTATTGTCTTTTATTAAACTTTTTTAAATTTTACCAGGAAAGTGAACCTTGTTTCTCACATCTCCAAGGAAACAGATGGAGAGACAAACCCCTCCACTGGCCCTGCAGCCTTCCACAAGGATCCACACACAGGCTGGACCAGAGAAACTCGAGCTGTGCTGCAGGTGGTGCTGGGCTGAGCTGAACACCAGCCACACCTTCAGCACTCCAAGATCAGTGCAACAATGCTGAGTAAAGGAAGCTGTGTTAGACCAGAGAAGAGGCTGAATAGGTAATCAAAATCTAAACTTAGTGGAAATAACTGGTGCTGCATAATTAACACCTGCCATGCTTGATGTTGGAAATACAGCTGATCAAAAAAGCAGAGAGAGACAAAGTCACCAAAGGATGCTGTGAACAATGAGGTTCACTTTCTTGGTAAAATTTAATGAGTTTAATAAAAGACAATAAAGCAAAAAGCATACGGCTGGGCCAGTGTCTTCACATTCCACCAAGAGCACACCTTACTATCTCAGAAACATTCTTAAAATGCATCAATATGTTGCATATTCATAGACCCTCATGCATTATTCAAAAACATTCTTTTTAGTTCCCCCAACCTGTCCCCCCATTCCATCCTGTAAATCAACATTTATTTCTCTTTGTGGTTCTATTCTGTCACAGATTCTCTGATAATGGATGATCAATAAATTCTTTTCTTGCAGCTCTGTTGTCCATTTTCATCATCTTCATCCAAACAGGATAATCCAAAGATGTGAAGAATTTCTTGATTATCTTTTACCATTCTCTGAGTTAGTTACAAAAGCTTTATACATTGCTATGTTATAGCTCAAGAAAAATATATTTATCCCACTACTATTTCTAAGCTTTATTAATAGCAGAAATAAAAGAAACTATATTTATGCAGCAAAGTTTTCTGACATTTTATGTATAGCTTTCATTTTAATATTTGTGAAAAGCCAACAATATAATATGGATTTATAACAGTGCCAAGGAGGGAAAGTTCAGAGGGATTTTCTAAGCAGATTGTGAAGATGGCTTTGCTGGGAGACGTCAAGAAAATTAATCCACAAACACCAGAGATTTATGTCCAAAAAGGAGACAGAGGAGTCCTGTAACTTTATTCCAATAAAGGGAAATGCCATGGGCCATTCCCCTGGGGTCTCTCCAGTTTTTGGAGGATGCAGCCTCCTTTTTATCCCAATTTCCTGGCCATGTTTCCCTCTCTCTTTCCCCATTGGCTGAGGGACTTGAGAGGTTACAGACTTCCCTAAGATTTCCCTCTAATAGATAACCCTCCCTTGTAATTTTTACTTCTTATGGAATTCATGGGTTTTTCCCCCATTGTTTCTTTCATCTTTCAATATCCAATTTCATTTATCAACAAACTTACAGTTTGTTTGTAAAGGCAAATATCTTTTTTTCCATTAATCAATCAGTGGAGTCCTTTCCATTGTTTCTTTTATCTCTCAGTGCTAGTTTTATCTACCAGCAGCCCCACAGTTTGTTTGTAAAGACAAATCCCTCATTCCTCTCAGAGACAAGGGGCTCCTCCGTGTGTGTTGGGGGCAGGTGAGCATCCCTGTCTATGCCTGTGAGCAGCTCCTGCACAGACTCCCCAGGACTGTGTGTTTGGGATCCTGGGAAAGCCTCACTCCCAGACCCGCTCCATGTAAAGACGAGAGCTCTGTAATTACTGTAATTAGCCCTGGAAGGCTTCTGGGAAGTACATGCAGGCTGGGACAGTGTCCTGGCTTAGCAGCACCCCGGGCAAAGTGCTAAATAGCATCAGGAGTCTCTGTCATACCAAATGCACATAAAGTCACATTGTTTTAAATAAGAACTGTTGTGATTGAGAAACAAGCTGCCTTAGTCAGAGAACATAGTCACAAGTCATAAGGGAAGAACACAATTCTCTCAAATAATGAAAAATGACCTTATCTGTTGAGGACCATCAGCCTAAGCACGTTAATTAAGGTGTTTTGTTCAGCATTGATGCCTATCAGAGGTCTCACCTCTTGTGTGTATTCTCCTTGGGCCTAAGGCTGTACTATAACCCCACCCTGAGTGGAACATTTTCTGGCCTTGTAATTCTGGAGCATAGCTCTGGATGAGTGGCTTTGTCTTCACCAGTTCTATCCTGGACACCAGCACTATATGGTCACTGTGGCCCTAAGGGCATATGGGACCAACTTGGTTTGTTTTCTCTTTGTCCTGTTTTGCACACTCTGCCTCAAACTGAGCACAGTGAGTCAGACCTCGAGGTCTGAAACTTTGTGTGTCCTCCTGACCACGATCATCAAAAGCATGAGTATGCTAAAACATTTCAAATGAAAGTGCATTTGGTCTCATTCTTGCAACACTTCTACACTTGCACTTTCTCCCAAACCCAGGAAACTGCAACAACAAATTAAGACAGATTGAGCAGGGACTGTGGTTACGAGTATTGTGTCACAAATATCTCAGGGTTGCCCATCTCAGTTTAGTTATTTCTGAGGCTGTTCTGCAATGCTTGCACACCCTTGCACACAGGTGCTGATATGCCAGGTGTGCCACATTTTTCCTCACAGCTCCTGTGAGACCAGCAAACAGCAAGGCATGAATTCAGAAATGTGGTCGGGAAAATGAACCTCATGCCCAGACTCACAGTTCTGTTTGAAATGGTCCTGAATTGCTGTGGTGGCTTCCCACAGCTTGAAATGCCAGACTGGAGGGATTGCAGGGATCACTCTGACATGTTCAGAGGATGGGTGGAGAGTTCTGCTCGCTGCTGTGGTGGTCACAGCCAAGGGATGAATGCAGCAGGAGGTGACACAGAAAGAGGCAGAGGGCAGCCTCAGACAGGGGCTGGGGCAGTGCCCATCAGAGCTCAGAGAGCAGCCAGGACAGCCGTGACTTCACACACACACACACACAAACACACACACACACACTGCCTGCAGTGTGTCCCCCTGAGCCAAGGGCTGATCAGGATTGGAGTTCTGGTATCTGCTCCTGGTTTGGGTCCTTTACCCAAAACAAGGCCCAAAGCAAACTCTGTGAGGGATGAGCCACCCATCACGGCCCTGCAACTGGAGTTGGGGTCCCTCTGGCTCGTTGTCCTGTCCCATTCCTGTGCCTGGTGACAGGAGCTCAGCTGGAAGGTGACAGAGGTCTCATTGTGCAGCTCTTACCCGAGGCTGAACAATGTCTGTTGCTTGTCTTTCACATGGGATTTTTTTCCCCATGCAAAAGCAGGCCAACATCACCAGCAGAATTCAGACCTTGCCTGATTTTTCAAGTTTCCCTGGGAATGAAGGTTTTGGTTATTTCCCATCTCCATCCAGAACCTGAGCAGGGTGAGAAGAACTCGGCATTGCTGAGAGCAGGCACAGTAAGTCGTGTCAGGGTGAGAAAATTACCTGCCCAGGGAGCTTCAGGCTGTGGAATTATTGGCTTTTGCTGTTATGTGGTTTGCAAATTACTGTTAATCACAACAATTTCGATGTAGTACTATTTGTAATCCCTTTTAACTACTTCAATACAGGATAATCTGTGAGCTTTTATATGCATACAAATATCAGTGACATAAATATATTAGTTTAGGTTTTAGCAAAACAGTGAATTTTTGCAGGATGGTTTCATTGTGTAACTAGCTAACAGTAGTGAGAATGACTTAGAAATAGCTGAAACTGTCTGTATGATTAGATAACGTTGGAGGAACCACACAGATAACATTGGAAAAAAAATGTGGAAAAGCTCCTAACTCTGCATTCCCTGTCAGTTGTTGTAAAGTGGCACACATACCTTGGGAAGAAACAACATACATCCCAAAATCAAATCTGCACTACTGAGTGATGGGTCAGGGGCCCAACAAAGCTAAGAGAAATCCCAGAACAAGTGAAAGAACCCATAGGAATGTTTGAATATGTATGATCTTATTCATATGTATGTAACCTCAGTACTGAAAAGTATATCAGAAAATAGCTTTAAGCTAATGGGGTGCTTCTGGCTTTTAGCCCTTAATAAACCTATACATCCCTTAATAAACTTATAAAAATCTTAAAGAGTCAGCCATGTTTCTCATGAGAGGAATGACAGATTTGTCTTTACAAACAAGTTTGGGGCTGCTGGTAAATAAAACCAGCCCTGAGAGATAAAAGAAACATTGGGAAGGATTCCACTGATTGATGAATGGAAAAAAAGATATTTGCCTTTACAAACAAACTGTAGGTTTGCTGATAAATGAAATTGGATATTGAAAGATGAACAAAACAATGGGGGAAAACCCATGAATTCCATAAGAATTAAAAATTACAAGGGAGGGTTATACATTAGAGGGAAATCTTAGGGAAGTCTGTACCCCTCAAGCCCTTCAGCCAATGGGGAAAGAGAGAGGGAAATGTGGCCAGGAAATTGGGATAAAAAGGAGGCTGCATCCTCCAAAAACTGGAGAGACCCCAAGGAAATGGCCCATGGCATTTCCCTTTATTGGAATAAAGTTACAGGACTCCTCTGTCTCCTTTTTGGACATAAATCTCTGGTGTTTGGGGATTAATTTTCCTGACACTCACAAGGCTCAACAGAGACACTTCTAACTACAATCCATGCCAGTAAGCTTGGGCAGTGTTGAGGGGACAAGATGCCTGGGATATCCCCGCATTTCTGAGGCCTGGCTGTCTCCCCGTGTGCTGGCAGGTGGTGGTGGGAGCTCAGATGCAGAGGAGGAACATCTGGATCCTCATAAACAAAACCAGCGGGGGCGGGAGCTCCTGAGGGATTGCTTCAACGAAGGAGTGAGAGGGAATGTCACAGCCCTGCCACCACAGGACCTTCTAGCAATTTCCTGGGATGTCCTGAGGTCAGAATTCCTGCAAACATAAAAAATGTCCCTCTTTTCCTGCTGCACCTTCCCTGCCTGCCCTCACCTGAGGAGAGGGGCACCTCACTGCAGCACATGAGATCATCCTGCCAGGTGCTGTGTGGGCAGCTGGGATCTGTCACCAGCCTGTCCCCTTTGTGAGCCTGTAAATGATACCTCGCTTAACCAAAAGAAGCAGGAAAGGAATTTCAGTTCCCACTGACAGGAAGAGCTTCCAAAGGAGGCTGATAATGAAAGGAATGCAACAGCTCCCAACTGGTAATGCCAGCTCATCAGTTTCTGGGCTGGGCAGAAAAACCTCACTGTGGCTGCAAAACCCACTGAAATGTTAATTTTCTTTCTGCCTGAGTCTCAGTCAGCTTTTCTGTTCTGATAGCAAATAGACAAGGCAGCTGAATAAACAGAGAGGGTGGGTTTCACTTTTGACCCTGCAGGCACCACATCAGGTAAATCAGCTGCTTGGCTGTGCTCCACTTGGGCTGTGCTTGGGGAACTGCCCTGTCTCCCTGCTAAAACAAACTCCTAAACTGGTGGGGAGGGCGTGCAGAAGCCAAGCACAGGTTGCTGTGAAACCTCCTGAATAAAGGAATGATCCCAGTGGAAGAGGGTCAGGAGCAGGGGTCTGAGTACACAGAGCACTCAAGTGGCAGCTGTTGACAGAGCCTCTCAAGCTTCATGCTTTGGAAGGTCCACTGACAGGTTAGATTTTAGGATAAGGTTGGTGACTGTCCTTGATCAGAGGAAACATACTTGATTTGGGTGAAAATCTCTTCATTTCTGCCAAATTGCCAAATTCTCCAAGGAGCGCAATTCTGTAATTGGATAAAATCAGTTGAAGGGTTGGATTGAATCATATTAACATAATTCTGGTACAAATTAAGACACATTCCCACAGGCACTAATTTTCTCCTCATTCCTTTCAAGATTGTCTCCATCTTTCATGTAAAAAAAAGGCCTAATTTCAAAAATAACAGAGTTTTTTCCAAACCCAAACAAATAAACGCCTTACGAGCAAAACAAAATGTCATAACCTTCCATCTGAACTTGTAAAATTTCTGTCTGCAAGGAAGAGCAGATGTTTTTCCTTCTTGATCTTTATAAATTTTCAGTTCATAAACCAGTCACACACCCCCAGGGAAGTTTTTCATCCAAGCTGTGGGGTCTGTCCAGGGCATCTCCCAGATGTTGGGAAGTCTGTGCAAGGAAGCAAAGGAAGCACAAATCTGCGGAACTTGGCACTGATAATGCACAAAAGGTGTCTGAAGGGATGGATTTATTTTTTTTTTCCTTGCTTCTGGTCTGGGCTGAGGATGACCCCTGCTTTTCTTCACCTTGCTGGGGACAGCAGTGACAGCTGGTGTTATCAATGACAAATATAGGCTTTTGCAGGTTATTATTGATCACAAGTGTTCTAATATAGTACAATTTGTGATTCCTTTTAACTGCTTTTTTGTGTAGTATAATCAGTCAGCTTATATATGTGGCACATAGCTTATTTAAGTTGTAGTGTAACAAATACATATTATGTTTAGGCCTTAACATAATATTAAAATAAAAACTATGTAAGGTTAAAAAGCTTTTGTTCGTGCAACTAACTCAGATAATAGTGTGAAATAGCTATATTGTTTCTCACATTTGTGGATTATCTTATCTGAATGATAAAATAACAGTGGCAAGAACCAAGACATCAAGAAAAAATTTTCTGACTCTCTGTATCAGAGAGTATAAAAACAACAGAATAGAGCCTCAAGAAGAAATAAAATATATTAATTTAATCTACAGGACAGCATGCAGACAAGTCAAAGGTTGAAACCAAACAAAAGAACTGCTGGGACATCTAAACTTACAAAAATGTTTGAATATGTACAACTCTCATGAATACTCATTTAACCCATGTAGTGTAAAAGTATATAATAACATTTGTTTTAATTTAATATATAAGAGTATTGCTTAATCTGCTTTTTGTTGCTGTAAAGATGGTCATGACACACAATAATGACAAAAAATTTCCAAGGCAGAAAAAGCTTTTATTCCAGTTGTGTTTTCCCTTTTACACATCCCTTTTACCAAAGGCATGCACTTCACTCATTGGTCAGTAAAAGGTATTTTACTTGTCCATCAAATCTCTCTATTCTTGGTTAGTTTGCATATTTTGTTCCCTGATTCCCATGAGGCAGATTTCTTATTTACTGCAAGTGCAGTTGTTTTTCACCCAGGAATAGTTTGTTGTGTTAACAAATTCTCATCCCCAAGGCTTTTTTCACATGAGAACTTGCTGCACACAGAAGGTACAAGCTCGCTATCAATTTAACAGAGCAAGGCCTGATTTTACCAGGCCTATCTTTTATAATTTATCTATCTTTCTACAACAGCTTTCTACTACAGATTGCCAAGCACCATGGCACTGGATATTGTCCCTTTTATCTGCACCCTGGCACTGGATATTGTCCCTTTTATCCACACTCCAGTGCTGGATAATGTAATACCCTTCTACCCCTTATGAGATTTTTGTAAAAATTTAAACTAGTGAGCCCGGTTTCTCACAAGGGGAATCTCCAGCCTGTTTTCCCTGTGGCATTTCTCTGGACAGAGCTCAGAAACCATCTGCCAAGTGAGCACAGGAAGGAAAATCCTGCTGAGGAGCTTGGGGCCGGAGCCATGGGGTGTCTGACAGCTCACAGGCTGCCAAGTCAGACCAGCTGAAAGTGGGAGAGGCTGCTGTGGTTCCACCAGCCCACCAGGCTGCCAAATTAAACCAGCCCAGAGCAGAGAGGCTGCTGTGGGTCTCAGCCCACTAGCCAAGCCAGCTAGGGGCTGCTCACAGTGGCTCGGGCCACTTGCACACACATCCTGTCCCCAAGGAGCAGAGGCAGGACGAGGGACAGGCAGCTGACACGTGCCTGCTCGAGCCTGTGGTCCTTTTGGGGCATGTTTGTGAGGGTGTGGGTTGCAGCACAGTGTGGCTGCTGAGTTTATGACATAACTCGCTCACCACAAACCGCACGGGAGACGCTTCTTGTTCTTCCCGATGGTGCAATGCAACAGATTCCTGTGCTGGGCCATCCCCACTCCTTATTCCAGAGGTTTTCCTCCACCAGACCCCTGCCCTCCCTGCCAGGATCATGGATGGTCAGAGGAGAAAGGAGCAGCCTGAGCTGCATCACTCCGGGAAGACCAAGGAGGACGCTGGAGCTGCAGGACCCTGCATGGACCCTTGGACCTACAAGCATCAGGAGGGTGATGTGGGATCTGTGCTGGCTGCTCCTTACAAAGTGAGCTCAGAGAGAAGGGAGGATCTGTTCAATGGACAGATAGCAGGATTAAATGGAAAACAAGCACTTCTAGAAGCTTTTTCATGCAATAGGCCATATAAAATAACCTGCTGAAGTCGTTGCTGTGAGAGGAAGCTAGAAGCTTGGACAGGCTCAGGAAGCAGCAGATTCACACATAAGGAATACCTCAGAAACTACTGAAGGCAAGAAACAGAATACACATCAGACCTGCTGTCTAAGGCAGGACATCACACTGGGTGGGCCTCTCAGCCCACTCAGCTTAACCATTGCTATAAAAGGTTGAATGGAAAGGGCAACACTCCAAAAAAGGGGTCCCCAGAGCTGAGTAGCCAGATCACAGCAGTGGCAGCTGCATGTGCATGGTGTGGGCAGCTCTGTGCCATGTGCCAGGGTCGGATGTCTCTGTGGCAGTGCTCATCATCTGCTGCCCTCCCAGGGCAGGAAATGCCCTTTTGCCAAGCTCCTTTGGCAGGGAGCTGCGCAAGGCAGCGCTGGAGGTGCTGAGGACACAGCCCCAGCTCCATCACAAGGCAGCCACTCTTCAAATGCGTGGAGGAAATAAAAGCTGCGTCCGATGACGCAATGGGAAGAAAGCCAGGAGGGGGAAACCATAAAGACATCCCTACGCAGGGATAAGAGGGTTTAATTAGTGCAGCCACTCTCCAGCACTGCTGGGTGGGAAGCAGAGACAGCCCGGGGCAGGGGCTGGGGGCTCACGCCACAGCTGGGGCACCGGGGAAGGCAGGAGGTGCCTGGCTTACACTGCACAGCACTCTGGCATTGATGAGCTAACAGGCAACCCAGGTTTTCAGCCAGCGTTTTCAGAGCTGGGTTTCTTGGCAGGCTGGCCCACACTGGCCCAGGCTCGCCCTGTGTGTGCTGGACACTCAGCTCCAAGCTGAGTGACAGTAAGAGCTGGGCAGTTTCATTTTTCCAGGGAGGGCAGAAACAGAGAGAGGCAGGATGCCAGATGCTGATGCAACCTGAGATTCTGAGCTCTAAGTTTTTCTGAAGGATTAGAAGAAGAAAAACTTGTGTCCAGGCGGGTGATGCAAGCCTCCCAGCCCTGGGCTGGGAAAGAACCATGCCAAGGTTTCACAACTTTCCGAAGGATTTCTGCTTTCCCATCTCAGCAGTCTGGGATCTCTGCCAGAGGAGGAGCAGGATGAGTGTATAAACAAACAGTACTTCACTTTCCAAAAGCAATTTGTAAGGCAAGTGAAAGAGCCAAATGAGGTAACAACTGCTCTTTTCCTTCCACTCCTCCCTCTGGGCTCCTTGCCACAACATGCCCTGGGTACTCTAGGCACCCAGGCACTCCATAGCACACATAAGAGCTCAAAAATGTCACACAAAAACCGAGTCCCATCATTCTGTACTCAACCTCCCACACTGGAAAAGACATTGCTACATACTTGTTCCACACCAGAACATCACCACCCTCACTGCAAAAAATTTCTTCCGTATATATATTCTTATGTGGACTGAACATATTTTAGTTTAAAACCATGATGCTCCTGATGTGGGATGGGCAGAGGGCCTCCCTGGGCACATGATGCTCACAGCTGAAAGAGAGAACAAGCACTGGGTTTCTGCAACAGCTCCACTGAGACTTGGAAAATGGACTCACCCATTTGTCTGCAAATATCAAATTTTCTGAGACTGACGCAGAACCACTGTTCTTTTCCAGGTTGGCCACTATCACTGGTACTCTCTGGGTGAGGAGAGTGCAAATACGAGAACAACCACTTCTCTATTTGGTGTCTTTGGAAGACCATAATTACCACTTTTTCATCCTGTCCCATTCACACTGTTTCCACTTATGCTCATGCTCTCACACCCACTCTTGCAGCACGAGGCAGCAGAGAATGAGGTTGCTTTGCTTCCTCCAGCCCCAGTGACAGGGGCTGAGAAATCAGGAAACACTTTTTAGAGTTGTGGACCAGGCAAATCACTCTTTTCCTACAAGGTGCCAGACAGAGGACTGGCTCCCTCTCTGAAATCCTCTGTTACAGTTTTGGTTTGAATGAAGGACTTGGGCAACTGGAACAAGACTCAACCTCCTCAACAAATCTGCATTTGCAACAAGAGACCCAAAGTGTTATCCCTTCAGTGCTGACAGCTTAGATGGCCCTGATATCCTTCACCCAGGTTAGCACTTCCAAGAGCCTGGAGCAGGTCTGGGGCAGCCCTTCCCTGTCACTAACCCCAGCACATGCTGAAATCACAGCCAAAGGCAATATAATAAATTATATCTCTATAATTTCTCTGGGTTCTCTGGGTTTCATTCTTTTTCATTAAGCTGATGAAGACACTCACCCAGGTGTCAAATTTCTAAGACCCCATTTAGCACAAGACCATTGCTTTGCCTACCCCTAATTTCAGTCACTGTCCAGGCCACACTCCTCACCAATTTGGCAGCCAGGGGCTAAATGGAATACAGAGAACAAGGGCAGATAATGCATGAGAATCAAACCAGGACAGGGTGTTAGAGAGATCCAACAACTTCCTTCACCCTTAACACCCAGGATTCCCACTGGAGGACTCACCACTGTGGTCTCCCCACAGTGTCACACACAGAAAGACCACTCAGGCTCACACTGTGGCCCTGAGGTTGGGACATGGAGTGCCCAGGGGCTGCCCCAAGGAGGCATTCTGCTGTGGCTTCATACTGACATTTCCCCCATGGAGCCTCAATTTTTTTCCATTTTTGCCCATTGATATTGTTGTGACCCCAAAGCATTGTTTGGGAGGAACAAGGACAGCAGTAGTGCCCAGACACAGAGTGCAATAGAGAGATCTGAAATTCAAATTAGTTAATCCTTCTCTTTCTCTGCTCCTGTAGACCAGGGCTGCAACTCCACTGGGGCTTTCCTATGCTTCATAAGCCTCTCTCATAATTCTTGGAAAGCTGTGGCAGCTGGAAACATGCCAGCTTTCCCACAAAACACACATGAATGCAGGCTGCCCTACAAAGTAAAGAAAGGGCAATCTTTGTTTTGACAGAAAACAAGCTGGTCAGGACTGGAGAAATCTACTTCGGGGTTAAAACCAGTTTTGTACTCTTATGGGTGGTGCCTTATTTGGTGACGAAAAATGGAGATATTTGTGAGGCTGCCTAGGCATGGGAAAGCAGCTGCCCAGAGGAGAGGCTGCAAAGCACAGGTGTGGTGGCACCTGGGACAAATGTGCTAACGAAGGTTGTCACAGTGCCAGAGTCATGGAAAGTTCCTGCTTGAGGTAAATTTGCTGCTTCCAGTCTGTGCCTGAGACATTACCACAAGTCCCCAAGGGCTGGGCTTGGGCAGAGGAAGTGAGGTCCAGAGAGGAGCACATGATGCTCCCAGTAATCATTTGAACACATGTTTTAGATTAGGAAATTGGCAGGAAGTCAAATACCTGCACCTACGTACTCCAGCACAATGAGAATTCAAAGCCAAAAATTAACTCAGTGTATTTTGAGCAGTGGCATTGCCAGTGTGAAGTCTGCTAAATAATTGTGTTCTGAATATATCAGAGAAGGGAAGTAAGGGCGAAATTCAGGTGAGAGTCATATCCTGCTCCTTAAAATCATTCAGGTTGGAAAAAAGCTCTAATATCGTGGAACACAACCATTAATATAACACTGCCAGGTCCACCACGAAACCAGGTCTGTGTGTCCCTTTATGCAGACCACAACTGCTTCTACACTAAATTTGTTTCCATACTTCCCTAACAGGCTGTGAGGAGGGAGAAAAAAAAAAAGAAAAGAAAAAGAAGGATGACAACAATATACAGTGGGCATCTTGTCAATTCACACACTGATTGCAAAATCTCATTCCGAGAGCTGAGGCTGCTTTTGAGAACTGTGAGAAATGAGGAAGAGAATGAGTCCAAATCTGGTTGTGATTGCATCCTCTGCTCTACTTAGCCTGGGTCCTTTTTTTTTTTTTTTATCTGAGAGCAACAAGACTAAACACTAAACAAAAACTGCTGGGGTCTGCGGGGAAAATACAGTTGAGATGCAGCCATAAATATTTTTGCAAGTAGAGAGAGAGAGAGAGAGATCCTTAATTCAAGCAGTGTTTTCGCTGCTGCCAAGTCTGGCTGAGGCTGGTGGGGCCTGCAGAATGAAATGCTGCTTGCTGCCTCCTGCCAGGGCTCCTCCAGCCCTGCACAGGGCTCATGGCATCACTGGCACAGGGCTGCAGTGCCAGGGCTCTCTCTTGCCATGCACTGGCAGTGTATTTGCAAATAACACAGTGGAAAGGCAGATTTACAGTCCCTGGTCACTGCCCTCCAGGGCTGCCCCTTAACAGTGGGTCACACAGGCAACTGCATCCATGCTTAATGTAACATGATATCATTAATAGAAAATGTAGTACTAGCTGGACTGGAGGTAGAGCTCAGCCTGTTCAATGTTTGGAAGCATTCAGCTCCAGGTTTTTTTTGGTCCTGTATGATAATACCCTTGTGTGCTCATTCCCTTTTAAACCCTGTATTTCTTGAAGCAACTGCCAAATTTTGCATCCCAGGACTGGCATTTTTTGCCCTGAGGTCTATTTGTGGCAACAATAATAGCTCTGTGTTTGAACAAAATGTCTCCCCACACAGGCCAAGTCCTTAAATGTTTTCCTGAGGAAGCAGTTTGTGGAAAGTACCTTGTCTCCTTGACATCAGTCATGCGAAATTGCTACCAAGCCAGGCAGGAAACCTCCATAGGCTGCAGGGGTGACACAGGAAAGCCACCCCGAGGCTCCCCAGGGCTTTCCTTTTCCACAGTTTGCCCTAAAGCTGCCCCCTAAGCGTGCCCTGAGAGCCCTGCCAGGGGCCAGCCCCCAGCAGGCAGCTCGCAGCTGCCTCCAGCACCACACAGATATTTAATTTTGCTTTTATGCAGCCAGAAGAGCTGAGGTTTCGCCCACAGGTTGGGAAGAGGCAGAGAGGAGCCAAGAGTAAAGTTTATAAAGTTCATTTTTTTATGCATTCCATCCCCAGATAGGGAGTGCAGAAGAGTTGGCAGAGATCTCCCTGTGACATCTTTGTGACATCAGAATTTCTTTTCTAAATACACACCAATGAAGAGCACTTTTTCATGTTAAAAGAAAACTCAAAAGAATGTGCAGAGTGTAAAAATAGAAACTACTTTCAAGTTAAAATATTTATTTTATTTGGTTATTTTTTAGTTTACTTTGGTTTTTTTACTTCTCAAGCCTATTTGCTTTTTTAAAACTTATTTTTTTTTCTTCTCCACAGAGCACTTTAATCACAGTTTTGTTCCCACAGTAAGGAACTCAAAAAGCAGGTAAGATAAAAAACATAGAAAGGGAAAAGCTAACAACTATTTCAGGAATACCTTGAAACTCAGTTCGTTTTAAACTGCAAATCAAACCCATCTACAAAATCCCAACTCTTTTCCTGCTCCTCATTGCCCCTGAGAGGTGTCAGGGGGAAGTGGAGCCTGGCAGTTTGATTCCATTTGCTGTTTCCACTTGCTGCCAGGGCTGCTGCTGCGTGGCGTGGCGTCACATTTTGGAGAGTGTGTGGTTTCATTTTTACTGCGTGAATCATCCAGTTTTCCCCGGGGGAACTGGAAAAATGCCCTTCCGTCACCGGCGCTCGGACCTGCCGCCAAAATGAGAACCAAATCCCATCTGCTAGGAAAGAGCCAAGCACTGGCACCTGCAGAGGGGCAGCAGGTGGGGTGAGGTTCCTGTGCTTGGTACCTTGCCTCTCCATCCCTCATCCAGTGAACCTGGTGCTCCCTGGAGGGTTTTTAACCTTGAACCCCTCGTGCTGACACTCCGAGGTGAATTTTGGAGCCTGTTGCCGGTTTCATTTCGGGTCTCCTGGGCCAGGAGCCAAAGGAAAGCTCTGTGCCTCAGTTTCGTGAGGAAGTGTTAGCTCACTGCCTGTTAGCCCGGGCTGATGATGAAACCCCTTGGCTCCTCCTCTTGGCCTTATTAGCATGGGGAAATCACCAGCATAAAATCCTGTCCATGTCCCAGCGTGGCAACACGGAGCTCGGGAATTCCAAGAGCACCTTCCCTAGCCCTGGTGCTGCTTGCATCCCCATCCTCAGCTCCAGCTGTGCCCATGACGAGCATCATGGAAGCACCAGCTGTGCTGGAGAGTGGGAATGCTCCACAGAACAGATCCACATGCTGGAGAGTGGCTTTTTATGCTCTCATATTTGTGCTGGTTGTTATCTCAGACCTGGTTTTCATCACCTTCTGTTTGCTCCGTCATCAGCAGGTAAGGACAAAACAAAATTCTTAAATCTGCGGTGCAATATTACTAATTATTAACAGTGCTGTGTTGATGCTATCAGCTAACTCCAACCTAGTAATTGTCTCCTCTTTGAAGAGGAATGCTTTAGGTTTCCAAGATTTCAGCTGATAGTTATTTCATCAATCCCTTATTCTCTCACCAATTCCTCACTGCCTTCAGCGTTTTCCTTTCATTTTCTTAAGCTTAAAAATAATTACCAGGTTTTATTTTTCTGGTTTTTCTTCTCCTGCACCAATGATGTGCTCTGCTCCAATGTGGTATCAAGCGATGATGCTCTGTAGGGACCAGAGAGGCTGAGAAGTTGTGATAATTCAGTAGGCAGAATGCCTTTTCACACTTGGCTTTTACAATCTAGCGCAAAAACCGGTTACTGAACCAAGTTTTGCTCTGCATTTCACGAGCTAGTCCCAATGAGCTTTTTCTAATTGTACTCACAGCACTGAACAGAGATACAGGGTGAGCCAAATTACTCATGTGCTGTGGGTCAGCTTCTTGTTTTCTATTTTCCAAACTGTGAATCTGTGTCTTGGAGGAGCCAAGAACTAATTTGGGATGCCGGGTTGAGATATCCCGCTGTAATGTACCTCCCTGCAGTTCCAGTTCTTCAGGGGAAGATGCAAGGAAAAAGTCCCCTTCTGTTAAGAGGAAAGGCAGTTTGTTCTCATGGTCTGGGGGCTGCTTGGGGCATAATGATGCCCGCAACCCCTCTGAGGACAGATCCTACAAGGCATTGATTTTTTAAAAATATAATATGATGTCTGCTAAATTCCCACAAGAGAGGAACATTCTCTGCACCTTAGGGCAGGAAAACATTAAGAAAAAAATTAACAAAATAGATTAATTGCTTTTAATCCACTTTTAGCTTCCATCTTCTCTTTGGGAGCTGTGAAGCAGCAGCACTGTGACCTGCAGTCACAACTGCATCCCTCTGATGGCAACGAGCACATAGATGTTTCTCACACGTTCCACTCCTTCTCTTCTTTTTTTTTTTCAGGAAAGTTACTTTAGTAAACAGAAAGATTCTTTAGTAAGTGAAAGGACTACCTTCAGTCCTGGTGATTGCTATTAATTGAGGAAAGCAGGACCTGGCAATGAAAGCCTCTCCTCGCAAGGCAGCCAAAACCTCCCCAGCACTCAGGACAGCAACTTCCTAAGGAAGGAATGAGGCTGTGCTCCAACAGCAAATTCCAGCATTTCAGAGCTTGCATTCATTAAGATGTGAAAGATGTGAGGAAGCAGAATCAGGTCCCTGAGTCTGCAAGCTGATCCCAGATCTGCTTTCTATGGGCTCTGCCAGAGAGAGAATGGAGCTGCTGTGCAGGAAGAGCATGAGCTCCATGAGCAAAGCCCAAGCTCTGAGTCATGGGGATAGGCTGAAATCTCTTGCCATTGACAGTTTCCCACTGGGACATCCTTCCCCGGGCTGGAAAGGCACTGCAGATCTGACTCCTGGATCAGCACTCCCCGTGCCTGTTGCCCTGAGCTAAGCATCTGCAGCAGTTGGAGAGAAGAAGGCTTGAAAGTCAGCAGCTCTCCTCCCTGTTCTGCCTATCTGCTGTGATAGTGGTGGTTTTATTTTCCTGAGTATTCCCAAACCATTCTGCACAGAAGGAAAGGTTCATGTGTTTAGTGAGGGTGAATTAGGAGGATGCTGTGCAGCTTGCCATGTTTATGCAGTGGCTTTAAGCCAGGTCCTTTTCCAGAGTCATCATGGCTTGTGAGCATCCCCAGGAACTGAGTCCAGGGATGGAATGAAAGCCTGTTACCCAAGAGCAATGTAAAACTTTTACCAGGTCTGCTGTAGATCACTGCTGATTGGCTGTCTTTTTTTTTTTATTTTTTTTTTTATTTTGCAAAATACCACCAAAATGGATGTGAAAAAGATTGACCTATTTGAAGCATTTCAAACTTTGTTGGAAAACATCTGTTTTTTCATAACAAAACTGTGCTTATGTTTGTAATGGTGGGTAAAAAGATAACTTTTCTTCCTGGAAAAATGTTTTTATGCTCTTGTAATGATAGCGCTCTTCTACTGAGCTCACTGAAGAATTAAAGGAGAAAATACTGACCAAGCCCTGCTTCTTTCCACAGGCACCACAGGGGTCATGCTGGGCACATGGATCTTGTAAGTATGGAGATTTTAGACCTGCTTCCTGGCTTATGCTGTGACTCAAGATGACTGTGTCACAGGCCTGTGCCTGTTTAAGGACAGGGGTCAGCACTGACAGAGCTCCCAGGCTGTGACAAATTAAATGTCTCCAGTTCTGCACCCAGGGCTGGCCACCAGCAGCTGCCTCTGTCTGCGTGAGTCAGCTGTGTGCACCTCCTCCAAAACCTCAAAACCCCTGTGAAATCAGCAGCACAGTGATGCCTTAAGTTTTAGGCTTCGTATTTTTCAGATTCTGCACTGCATTACTGTAGAACTCTGAACTTTATATAAAGTGCTTGCAAGCTCCCCTCACAGCTCAGTCACACAGAACAATCCTTTTCCAGCCCCACAACCAAGGACACTGCTGCAGCTTCAGGCCCAAAAAGTGCAAACAGCAGAGAATTGAGGAGAGCAATCTGGGAGGGTGGGACTGCATCACTTGGAGCTGGAATTGGACAATTAACACCAATATGGAAATGGACCAAAACTTATGAAAGTGTGAAAATTCGTGACTCAGGGCCCATCTTGGGGGTAGCCCTGGCTGGGCTCTTGCACTGCCCAAGGTGTATCCTGTGAAGGCCTTTTAATAAATCCCTCCTTTATTCCTTTGACTCTGTCCAGCCTTTGCTCCAGGGAGCCTCTCAATGCATCAACAGGGCTCATCAGATTTCCTACTGCTGAGTATTAATCACTAGCTCTCTGAGCAAACCCCAGGACATTTCTAAAGTAACACCTCACAGAGTAGCTGAGACCCTTAGAGACATTTAATTAATTCCATTAAAAACTTGTGCACGCTTCAAATTTTAGCTGATGACTGTTCCCCTCGTAAAGGGCTATAGCCACAGCAGCCAGCAAGAAGATTACTGTAATTCTCATCATCCTCAGATCCAGCTGAAATTCCACACAGGAATTTTGCCTTATTAGAAAGGCCAGCTCAGACCTCAGTCTCAAAGATCTCCATGGTGGTGTCCTGGCAGGTAGTACCTTCAAGCCACCCAGAGCCACAGAGGTCCCTCACAGCCTCTCCTGGCTGATTGAGACCCTTTTTTGGCACTTCTTAGAAGTAAGTAAACTCAAAAAGAATGACCAATAATAATTTTAATAACAGCAACTAGAGTAACAATTATTAGAAAGTCAAGAAGTGAGTGGGGAGTAGAGAACGGGAAACTGTGATAAAACATGCTTATGTACAGAACAATGGACATAATCACAATTAATTTTGTCTGTGCTTTCCTCAGTAAAAGAGTCTCTCTTGCAAAACCAAGGGGATATGAGCTGGGACTGGAAATTAGAGCACTGCACTGGGATTGTGCAGGACCAAGGGCAGTACCTCGTGATCCAGCAGAGTGGCAACTACTTCATCTATGCCCAGCTCTACCGCAAGGACAAAATGAAAGAGCCTTTCACGGTGATGCTTTACAAGTACCCAGACATCATCCTCAACAATGCTGTGGGACACGAGAATGGCACAGTAAATTTTGCAAGACCCTTTTTCCTGCAGGAGGGAGATAAACTGTACTGCAAGAAAAACGACAACTCGGACAACATTCTGCTAAAGAGCCAGACTTACTGGGGCCTTTTTAAAATGTAACAGGACTCTGCTCTGAGTCAGCTCCCCCTTTATTTCCTCTAGGAAACCTTAGCTCGTGGATGAAGAATCTGCAATTTCTCTTTGGGTGAAATTTGGCTTGCTGGAATGCGTTTCACAGTAAGCTTGAATCCTGCAGTGACAGTAAACAGCAAACTTTGTGGTAATGACGGATGGCTGCTGATGGACACAAAATAGGAACAAGAGATGGAGGAAAAAGAAATCTCAATGTGTTGTGGGGTTGACTCTGAGGTCCTGGAAAATCAAGTCCTTTTTTCAGTCTGTTCTAAGGTAGGGAGGCGCTCTACTCTGCTGCTGGCTGCATTTCAGAGCTGGGTACCTGTCAGTCCCTCGGGTCCCTTCTAACAAGAGGTGCTACTTAAAGACAAGATATTTTATACCCATCCTGCACAGTCTGCCAGTGGAGCAAGGTGCCCACAGCAGAGGGACCAAATGGTGCAGAAACAACACAAGGAAATCTTCTCAGCCCCATCCACAGCCTTGCCACTAGCAAGGGAAACACGCCAGGGAGGCTCCATTTTCTTGGGTGGTTCAGAGCACAAGGAGCTGTCCAGTGAAGCACAAGGGGTGCAAATCCATGGCAACCCCACCAAAGGGAGCCTGGGATGCAGCCCATGCCATGGGGAGATGGATCACCCCTGGCAGAGCAGCACAAAGCTGAGGTTGATCTGGGTTGTGAGGAGAGCTAACGGTAGAAAGGTGCATTTGAACTGAGTGAGCACAGAGGGGAGACAGGAGGATGGAGGTTTGGAGAACTGCTGCCATAATTTTCTTTTTCCACGCTGTGTAGTGGGTGTTGCAAGCAGGGCAGGGCAGGGACGGTCCTGCCATGAAGTGGGGAAGGGCTGAACATCCCTCCCTGAGCACCCCCTTCCTTCAGACACAGCTCTGATGTCCAGCACAAAGCACTGCCAGCACCACAGCGGGGGAAGCAGGACACCCTTCACCTGCTCACCTCAGGGTCTGCCTGCTGTGCTTCCCCAAACGAGCATCGAATCACCGGCAGATCACAGGAACTCCTCGAAAGCTCAGGAAAGGCTCTCAGAAGAGCAGGTGGCTGTGGCTGCAGGACAGCCCAGCTGCCTCCCAGCCTGGTTCCTGCTCTCCCTTGCCTGGCCAGGCTCTCCCAGGGGCTCTGTTTTTTGCTTTCCTGCCTCCCAGAACTTCATGGGTGACTACTCCTACCATTCCTCACAGCTTGTCACAGCCCTGGGGATGGACTTGCATGGGAAAGCAAAGCAACTGAGAAGTTGGATGGAAAGAAATTATTACTTGGGGTGGACTGAGGCAGTTGGGAGTGCTATTTGCTCTTATAATTTTATATTCTATGTATTGTCATTTCAGAGAATGTAGAGTCAAGGTTTTGCGGACATGTCTGCAGTCCTGTGTTCAGTTTCAAACACGCTTTTACCAATTAAAATCATGCTTTAGTTCTTACATTGCTTTGTTGATTTCCTTAATTTAAAATTAAAGAAAAAAAAAGAAAATAAAAAACTGAGAAACACCCTTACAAACCGCAAGCCTATCTCAGTTCTTTGATACAGGCTGAAAAAATAACTGCCTGACACATTTCTCTACCCTTTGTCTGCTTTCACTCAAGGCCTCTTCTTCTCCCAGAGGCTGGCAGTGTCAGCACAGAGTGAGATCAGCTTGCATTGCACAGCCCCAGGGCACAACTCTGGCATCTTCCCAGCACACAGGGGAGCTCCATGTACCACCCACCCTCCCCAGTTACTTTCGGAGGCAAAACAAGCCCAAAAGGCTCTGCTGGGGGTGAACAACTTCTTGTTCTGCACGTCAGACCAGCAAAATCCCAGCCCCTGCAACAGCTGGCCTGAAGATCTGTCTCCAAGACCCCAAAGATCAGCAAAGCCTAAGGCGAAGGAAAATATTACAGTGCATCAGTTCCTCCTCTCTTTTACTTAGTTAATCAAAATTCATGCAGGCAGCATAGCTGGAAGCAGCATCCTGCACTTCCAGACACAGACACAGCTACATCCGTCCTGGGGTGAGAACAGCCCTGAGCACCCCAGGGCCCACAGCCAAAACAAGGGGCTCCAGGGCCTGCAGGGACAGGATTCAGAGAGTCCCCTTGGAGGACTCTGGTAGGAACAGGACAGTACAGGCTGCTGGGTCACCAACCTGCCTGGGTCTGTGTCACCAACCTGACCGGGTCTGTGTCACCAACCTGCCTGGGTCTGTGTCACCAACCTGACCGGGTCTGTGTCACCAACATGCGTGAGTCTGTGTCACCAACCTGACCGGGTCTGTGTCACCAACCTGCGTGAGTCTGTGTCACCAACCTACGTGGGTCTGTGTCACCAACCTACATGGGTCTGTGTCACCAACCTCTCTGGGTCTANAACCTGCCTGGGTCTGTGTCACCAACATGCCCGGGTCACAGCCTGTGGCTGCTGGGTCACAGCCTGTGGCCAGCTGTGAAGGGTGTTGTGGTTCAATGCTCCAGGAACCGCCTTGGTGCAGAGCATGCAGCTTTCTCCAAGTGCTCTTCCAGCAGGAACAGAAGGCACCAGAGCTCCTCTCCCCAGCCACCCTGTCCCAGGCTCTGTCTCCTGCATTTATTCTCTTGCTGAACACCCACACCTATTTCTTTCTCCTTCTCCCTCCCAAAAGGCAGGTAACAGCCTCCCTTTGTGTCTCCCTGGACCAGCCTCAGCTTTTCTGGGGTCCATCACCTGCAGGGTTCTCCTGGTCAGACAGCCAGGTACACACCAGTGCTGCTGACACAGCCTCACATCCCCAGCTCCTTTCAGCAGGTGACATTAGAACACGCCAAATGGGTCACGCTGTTAAAACAAATATTCCCAAGGTAAATTTATGAAGTACTGCAAAGGGACAGATGTGGGAATGCTGCAGCATCCAGAGCCTCTTTGTCCCTGGCAGCTGCAGCATCAGGTGCAAAATTGGAATCTGCTTACATGGCAAGTTCCTGCTTGTCTTTGCCCATTCCAAACAGTTCAACCTGGCACTGATGGACAGCACTATGTGGTCTTTTAGTTTGAGCATTGATCTTGACCTTAAAAGAAATCCAGAGAGCAGCTGAGTAGTTTGTCTGACTC
Source organism: Thryothorus ludovicianus (assembly GCA_013397245.1). Classification (NCBI taxonomy): domain Eukaryota; kingdom Metazoa; phylum Chordata; class Aves; order Passeriformes; family Certhiidae; genus Thryothorus; species Thryothorus ludovicianus. The sequence goes on along the minus strand of VZTB01013679.1, from coordinate 17,395 downwards.
AAAAATTTTTGTTGTCCCACAGCACCAAATTCCTGGTGCAGCTTGGCGTGGGATCTCTGAAGTCACAGCTGATTTGACCCCAGTATTTCCAACCTGACAGCCACCCTACAAGCAGCCCCACAATCGGGCACTAGCAGAGCAGCAGGTTTTTGGGGGACAGAGGTGCCATCCCTCACTCCACACGCATTCTCCAGTCTGGCTGGTGAAAAAGCCAAACAGGCATTGGCAGATGATGGCTGATGACCAGCAATTGAATGCCATAATTGCTTATCCTTCTTTAGGAGTAATCAATGCCAGCATGAACCAAATGCCAGGGTTTGGAGTCCTTCAATGTTTAAATGTTCCTCCTCTCCTCTTCCCTGGCATATGGGAACACACAGCAGATCTCAAAGACATGTTACCCCACACACCTCAGGATGGAAACGCTGCCTCCCTGAAAAAAAAAGCTTATGCAGCACTGTCAAATCAATAATTTGCATCCAAACCTCTCTTTTTTCAACATTTTGAAATTAAGACTTGCCTCTTAGAAAGCCTTTTCACTAAGGTGCAGGGTTGTGAAGAAGTAGTGTATTTCTTTATGTCATGATGCATTTTAATTAAATGTGCTTTCATATCTACGGGAAGTATAATTTAAAAGAAAACAAATGCATCACGAGATTGACTGTATAAATAGATAGTCATGTGCCTTCAACCACAGAAAGAAATTGTGGTGGTTTTTTCAACAGGGCTAGAGGATTTTTCTAATTTGTCAGAAACTTGCTACACTGCACAGCCTTCCCAGAATCAGAGATGCAAATGGGCCATGAAGGAGACATTTCAGTCTCTTTAGAAGTTAGCCAAAATATAGTCCTATAAAAGATATAATCATCTTTTTAAACAAAGAAATACTTGAATACAAGTAACCACAATATAATCAGCAGGGTTTTTTATTCAACAAACACCCACACCTTAGTACTTTACACTCTCCACAGTAAATGGAGGATTCATTCAAGGATGATTTGAAACTTCATCCAGAAAGTTCCAAGAAAACAGCATAGTAGGCAGAGACATTTCTGATGATGACGTCCCTGTTGCTGGGGACACTTCCCCTGCAGGGGCTTCTCAGGCTGCTCTCAAAATCACCACACCAAGCCTGGAGGAGTGAGGCAGTCCCAGCTCCAGCCTGCCCAAGGACACAGTGGTTTCTGTCCCTGCCTCAAAAACAAAGGGAAACTTCACTGGATCACTGAAATAAGTGGATGGTGCTGTCCCTCTGCTCACAAACCACGAGCCCAACCATAGAGGAAAGACAAATGAAAACCTTTAATTTGGGTTGCTTCAAGCAAACTACTGAAAACCCAATTTTCTGCAGAGTAGATTCTATTGTATAAGCAGAACTATCATTAATTTTGGTTCTAACTTCCAGTACTCAGGACTTCTGCAGCTCAGTGCAATAAAATTAAGCAGATAAGGATATTGCAGCTAAGAAATCTGGCTTTGGTCCTGGAGGGATGGTGGCTGCTCTGAAAAGCCTTCTTTGGATGGCACAGCTCATGCCTCCAGGGCAAAAATGAACTGGTTAAATGGGATTTTTCCAGGGAATAAATTCAATCTGGCACCACAAGTTATGGACTGGCAATTTCAGCTCTAAAGACAAGTGCGTAGAAAGTACAAAACTGCTGAAACAGCCTGCTAAGAGAGCCACTGGAGGTGTAACTTTGTTATTCCCATCCCTGCAGAGTGACAGCAGCTTTTATCCATTTAGTTAAGCCCCCTAAATCCTCTTTAGCTGAATGGAGCAAGTCTTTGTTTCACAGCTGAGTGGAGGTTTAATGGTGCATCCCAAAAGCCACCAAGTGTCTGGTGACACGTCACACACCCCGGCTGAAACGTGGCACTTTGGTTTTCTGCTCTCTTCTCCCAGATTAGAGAAGGGCTTGCACCATACACAACTTCTCCACCTTCCATGCTCACCAAAAGCTGCCTCACCACCGGAGGTGACAGGAACAGAGGTTTTGTGAGGAACTAGCCACATCCAGGTTTCTCTGTGCTCTCCACTGTGCTGGGCCTTTGCTGTAGCACAAGAGAGCCTGCATCATCACAGATTTTGGTCTAATAGGCAGAACACCACTTGGAGAGGATGAAAATACCATCAGCACTTTAGAGATAGGGAAGAAAGTCACAGGAAGATGATATGATTTTCTTGGGGTCACCAGAAATGCAGACAAGCAGAGACGAGGCTCGACCACGGGACTCAGGGGAAGGCATCCTCGCCTTTATCAGGAACAGCGTGGCCAGCCCGACTAGGGAAGTGATTCTTCCCCTGTGCTCAGCACAGCTGAGGCCACACCTTGAGTTCTGGGTCCAGTTCTGGGCCCCTCAGTTTAGGAAGGACGTTGAGGTGCTGCAGTATGTCCAGAGTAAGGCAAGAAGGCTGAGGAAGGGTTCTGAGAACAAGTCCCATTTGGAGAAGCTGAGGGAGCTGGGGGTGTTTAGCCTGGAGGAGGCTTAGGGTGACTCTCTACAACCACCTGAAAGGAGTTTGGAGCCAGGTGGGGTTTGGCCTCTTCTCCCAGGCTGTTTGTGATGGGACAAGAGGACACAGCCTTAAGCTGTGCCGGGGGAGGTTCAGGTTGGACACTCGGAGGAATTTCTGCACAGAAAGGGTGACTGGACACTGGAATGGGCTGCCCTGGGAGGTGGGGGAGTCACCACCCCTGGAGGTGGTTGAGGACTGGGCACGGCCCTCAGTGCCATGGTCTGGGTGACAAGGGGGTGCTGGGTCACAGGCTGGACTCGCTGATTTCAGAGGTCTTCTCCAACCAAACTGACTCTGTGATTCTGAGGTTCTGTAACCAAAGTGCACCATAAAAGCACTGAGGAAACATCTTAGAGAGTGCCACATATGGACTCGATTATCAGGGTTTTTCCCACTTTTGAAGAAAACAGTCCATTCAGAATATCCCAGGAATGGACCAAACTGCCAGAAACGTGACTGTGGTGGTGTTATCAGGCTGGCCAGCACAGAGTTCACCCACATTCTTCAGGCCTCCTTGGACACCTGCTTCTGCTATGGATTCCTGGACTTCCTCAAGCTCAAGAGCAAAATCCATTTCTGTTTCAAATCTTCAAGCTCAAGAGCAAAATCCTTTCCTGTTTCAGGTCCTTCGAAGGAGGATTTCACACTTAATAGCCCTCCCAACACAAATTTGGCAAATCCCACATTTTGTCTCATTTGAGATGTTTCTTTCCTTTGCCATACAACTTTAATCAGTGAAAGGGAACTTCTCTTTTCATGCCATCCCTCCCCAGACCCCCTCAGCTGCCAGTGCTGCACAGCAGCCTTTATTTCACAATGCAGAAAACACATCTGCTTTTGGACTTTTTGATAAACGCCTACGAGTGCTCCAGACTGGTTTGGGGAGAAACTGCTTCTTGGTGTGGCCCTGCTGCTGCAGAAGACCTCTGCTGATACGGCCAGCAAGCTGCCTCCCCTTCTGGCAAACCTCTGCAGAAAGTAGAAAGGATTTGGAGGCAACGCATCCTGTCCTTGCAAAGTAAACAATTCACAGAAGAGCCACAGAAGGGAAGTCACAGGGGTATGACTCACTCCTGGTATAAAAATCAGACTAAGTATTCCATTACACGATGCTCTCAGAGGGGTCACTGGATGCTCTTCCATCCTGCAGCCCACAGCCCACTTCTTGCTGTCACAGACAACACTTTCCCCCAGCTCCATCCTTGTAAGTTCCCTGGCACTCCCCTTTCCAGCTGGAGGGCTTTGGGTCATTCAAGTCCTTCAAACACTTCCAGGAGAGGGATGGTTGATGCCCTCTCCTCTGTGAACAAGACTTCTGTTCCCAGAACTTAACTCTCCTGGAATGGTCACTTCCACCTCTCCTCAAACTGTGCCAAAACATTTTAAACAGGCGCCTTGCCACTGACTTCTGACAGCATCAGCTATCAGCAATGCAGGCTTCAATTAAAGGGTTTGCTGTCTTCCTAAAACGCTTTGGAGGAAAATGAAAAAATAAAAAGAAAACTAGATATTGAAAGATTCCAAGATAGCAGAAACTAAGTATTTTGCTCCTGATATTCTCCAGATTTTATACCTGCTTTCACAGTATTTGAGGCCTTTATCAAAATTTTTGCATGTTTGAGATTAGCAATAAGAGAAGAACAAGTAAACCATACAAAAATATTAGCGATATTAAGGAAACACCTAAGTGTTCCCTGCTATGGACCACACTATGAGATTTGACTTTGAAAAACCTAAACAAACTTTTGAGATGCATGAAGGTGTTGCAAGATGTGGTGAAGAGAGGAATACAACAGCAAGCTCCAATTTTAGCTAATTTTGTGCTGATCTCAGCAGCCCAGGAATTTACAGTGGGACGGGTCTTGAAAAGAATGCCAGTCAGAAAAAGAACCCAAATTCCTTCGTATGTGTGTCATAACTGTATAGCTAGAGCTGAATGATGGGAAGATCTTTCAAATTCCGGATCTAAAGCTAATCCAGGAACTTGCATTTTATGCCAGGGTGAGTAATACCACTGGCTTTTGATCCTCATCAGATTCAATTTAAAAAAAAATACTTTCAGGTCAAGTTAATTGTATCTGCAGCCCTTTTCCTAAAGTGTTGTGCAGATTCTTCCCATTCTTCCCTCCTGAATATTCCCTCCACCTACGGCAAGTCTACACCCATGGTAAGAGAATATCCCAGGACAGGTAATTTCTCATGTGAGGGAGAGGAAACACCCGAGCAGAAACTCATGATCTGGCCAGTCATTTAAACACCTGCGTGAGCAGCAATACTGAAATTTGGGGATGTGTTTAAACACTTTTAAGAAAAACTAGTGGGGGGTGGAAACCACTGTAACAGTTACACAACTCTTTTTGAGAAAAAGCTGGAAAATTTTACAGTGCACAATGAAAAATTGGAGGTGGCCTAATCTTTTATCCCTTGGGTATGGGGAAAAACCTTTAGACTGTGGAAACTGCAGCTGGGATCTAGTGCTGAAAATAGATACAGCTCCGAGAGAAGCCCTTCCAGAGCTTCCACTGCCCCACGCAGTGGATTTCAGCTGAACTCTGTCTCGTACTCGCCAGCCCTGCTGTGTCCAAACTACAGCAATTTGGAATGATTCCCCTTTCCAACCAGGCTGCTATCAGCTGTGCAAAAGAGGTGGATTATGGTCAGCACAGAGGGCACAGAGACACATGCAGAGAAACAGGCTAATGTCAGACTCCTCCTGCCCCTAAGGAATATACAGCTCTTTCAAGTAACTGATGTTGAAATCTTTTCTGGAAATTTGACACTTATAAGTTTTCTATTCTCGGCATATTATGATCTATTTTTATTCTATTCTCGGCCTTTTCATCTGATGTTCCCCTTTATGTGGAGAAGATGACAATTTATAGTGGCTTAGTTGTCTGTGATGAAACATCACAAGATCAAATATTGGGGGATCTAGAACAACAGGCACTAAATCTATTGTTCAGCCACATACTGATCACCCGATAGTGGGAGAATGAATTTCTTTTTTTGTTGTTAAACACACTGCTATATGAAACCTGGATTACAGACTGAGGAGTGGTGAATATTAATAGCAACATTCATATTGATTTCAGAATGATTCCTTTGGTTTTTCTGTACCTGCCACAAAAGCCCTGAAGGGAATTTTCATCTTACCCCTTCTCTGAGAGAAGCTCTGTGTGGCTGGGAAGACTTCAAATGACTTGCAGTCACTCTGCTCCAGCCCTGCCACTTACAATCATATTTATATGCTCTCATATCTATGCCGCCTTTGTATTCATTCATTAAGAAGTGTATTTTCTACCCTAACAATGGAGCTGCTCATTGCTATCCTCCTATGTGCCAGAGTCACTGAAGAAGTGCTCAGTTTGCTGATGAAGACACCACAGCCAGATCCAAAAAAGCCAGCTAACAGCCAGCTTCCCTTTCCTCTCCCTGCAGACAATTGTCTAGGCCAGCATGAAGCCAGAAGTCAGAGTGGGGCAAAGAACAGAAAATCCTGTGCCATCAGCTCTTCCTGGTACTGGATAAAGATCATACCTTGTTCCTCTGCCACCTGAAAGCCCTCATTGGTGCCCACGGGATGTTCTGGTGCTGCCTGGAAGCTGTAGCAGGTACCCAGGACACCACAGTGGAAGGCTCCCATCCTCCCTGAAGGACACAAATGATGTCCAGAGATAGGGATTTTTCAGAGATAAGAATTTTTGCTTCTCATCCCCCATTTGAGGGGTTCCACGAAGGATGTGCTCAGATGAAGCTGCTACCTCAGACAACAGAGGCACAAGCCCGTGGATGAGCCTCAAAAGGAATTCAGTCCTGCTCATCCCCTCCCTGAAATGGAGTCCCTGCCTCCAAGATAGGCCAGTACCTGCACAGGAACAGCAGAGACAGCAAAGACATTTTGAGGAAGCCCTGAAAAAAAAGACCATCCTAGGGACCACACCTAGGATCAGATTTAGATCCAAATCACCCTGGATTTGATTCATTCTGAACATCAAAATGCCATGAGGTGCTTTAGGCTTCCAAGGCTTTCAGGCCTCAGCCACAAGGAGGACACCCAAAGCCTGCTGGGCTGGAGGCAGTCAAGTGCAGACCTCAACCCTGATACACAGCTGGGCTACTGACAGGGAAAGGGAAGATATCAAGGAATCAAAACATACAAAGTGCAAATACTGCAGGCTGACTTATAAAATCACTGATCATATCACCAGTCAAAGTGAGACAATTTGTTTTCACTGTTGATGAAGATCTATAATGAAATACTTTCCTGGCTACCAACATGTTTGTATGTATGTTTTTTAAATATGATATTTGTTTACGTGGTGAATGGTTTCACAACAGCTTTGACACTGGAAATACAAGTTCTACACTAATATTATCTAATGGGGAAATTCATATAAACAATTTATCTCTAACTGTTTATAGTAATTCTTACGTAAACGGGGAGAGACAGAGGACATAACCTCAGTAACATTATCTTAACCATGTGGCCTTTTAATATGTGGGGGCTGAGGACACTACCCTGCCCTCAGCAGTGGTTATCCTTAGTTTTGCGTCAACAGTTCATCTGGATAACTTTAAAAGGAGTAGGAATTTCAGTATGTCTTTAAGGACAGAGACAAGATAGATTTTTTTACTAGTAGCTATTAATTATTTTTTCTTAATTAGGTAGGCAAAGAAATGCAATAAGGATATGGTTCTTATCATTACTTCAGTGACTTTTCCAGGGATCCTACTGGGGTACTGCAGCCCAAACCAGAGCTGGCCTGACTCTGCTGTGATGAACTTGGACCAGTGCTATGAACACAAGCTCAGAACTGAGAGTAGAAGACATTTCTATAAAGAAGGCTCAGAAACTGGAACTGAATTTCAGAATTGCTGGAATTCACCTGCATGCTTCATCTAAGCTCTGCTTGTCAGATTAAGCAAGTAACTCAGGTCTCACTTGGTCAGGTCTACTGTCATGGGTTGCAGTGCAAAATGCAAACAAAAAGGGTGTATTCCATCAGCATCTGTTGGAACTGGGGTGGGGGGTGGTGCAATCTTCTGTCCATGGCTCAGCTGATAAGAAACCAGCTGGGGCAGTTTCTTTATCTCTTCCAGACCCATCCTCTCTCCAGGGAGAGATCTTCTGCTCATGGCCCATTGACTTGCACTGATAAAATTCCATCATCCCATTGGGAAATGCTCCAGCCAGGGGGAGGAGCCAAGCATCCCTACCTGGATAGAAACCTGAGATTTGGGACACCAAAGCAGCCTTTGCCACTAAACTCCCAGAGAAAGAACAGGCCCATCTCTCTCCATCGGACCTTCAGCAGAGGGTTGCACCTTTCTACAGGATCATTGCTCCAACAGAGCCATATCTGCCACTCCAGAAGGGCTGCAGCCACCATTTAATGGGACTGCCACCAACACCCTGACCCACAGAGTATCAGGCTGGATTCTGACCCTGTCAGTGGTTTTGCTTTTTTGTAATACTGCATGCTTGTTTTATTCTCATTCTCCTAATAAAAAACTGTTATTCCTATCCTCATATCTTTGCCTGAGATCCCTTTAATTTCAAAATTATAATAATTCGGAGGGAGGGGTTTTCCATACTCCATTCCACGGGAGGCTCCTGCCTTCCTTAGCCTGGTGTTAAACCATGACATCTACTTATGTCACTGGTGGTACAGCTCCTGATGTGCCTGGAGAGGTCCCTCCCCTGTGAGTAGCCTTTGCCTTACTTACTCTGCCAATAGTTCTTCGTTGATGCCTTTCAGTAAAAGGGCTGTGGTAAGTAGGACTGCATAATCATGAACTCCCTGCCCAGAACACCCTCTTCTCTAAGCACAGAAAAGGGGAATTCACATTCCTGCTTGCAGGGAAACAAGTGGTGAAGTGAAAAGTGTGAAATCAGATGTGCTGAAACACATCTGGAATTATAGCACATCGGCCTTGATTCCTGAGCCAAGACTTCAGTGATAGGGTGATGGCTATTTACCCACTGTCCCCCTTCCCCTCAAAGAGCTTTATCTCACTTCTTTGGAGACAGAGAGAAAATATGGGGACATGCAAGGAAGAAGAATGTCTAATCAGACGAATGTCTAATTTTCAGGTGCAACCAGGAATATGCAGAAGATGTTATCCCTGTAGCAGCCTGCATCTAACCTAGCCATTAGTTCCTTCTCAGTAATACTCAGCAACAGAGACCACATCTTCCACAGAGCATGAGCTTCTTTTCATTGGCTGTGGCCCTCTAAACTGGCAGACTGGGAATTTCAAGCTGCTCTGAGAAGACCCAAGCACCTTGCAGTAAAGACATTCATATGATTTTTCCCTTCAAGGCCTTGCTTGGGTCTCCTTTCCCTCTCACTCAACGTGTTCTCTTGTGCATGATCTCTTGGGGCTGTGTGTCTGGAAGGAATCAGTTTCCCAGTTTTTCCTCCTATACATTTCAGCGTGTCTGGTTCCACTTAGCTGAACTATATGAGCAAAGCACACAAACGGGATGTTCTGTAAGTCTACCTCCTGCAATTTCCTAGGAAAGCAGTTTAAAGTAGACAGCAATTTCTTCTGAGTGCCTGCAGCTGTTACTCATCAGCAAGAGACCCCACAGATGGGGAAAAGGCACTGAACTGGAGATGTGCCTTCCTGGGGCTTTCCCACTGGCATTTTGCCCTTTCCAGAGTGGAGGTGTCAGCCAAAGAGAAACTCTGCTCTCTTTAGCCACAAGGCAGTCAGCTTCTGTCTCTCCACTTGGCCAAAATGTTCTCATTTTAAGATCCTGAGAATGCCTGATGAACAAAGACCCCTGGAGGCACTAAAAGGCTGCTCCTTCTCCAGCCCAGGACTGCCAGTCCTGCCTTGCTTCTCTTTCAGGGCGTGTCGGTTTTGCTCTGGTTTTGGCATGGTTTTTGGTAGCAGGGGGGGCCACAGAGGTGGCTACTGTGAGAAGCTGCTGGAACCTTCCCCATGTCCAGAAGGGCCAATCCCTGGTGGCTCTGAGGATGGACACGCTGCTGGCCAAGGCTGGGCCACTTAGGTTGGTGACACCTCTGTGAGAACAGATTTAAGAAGGAAACCAAAACAAAGAGGGCACATACAGTTTTCTTCTAGTCAGAGAAGAGGAGGAGATGAGAAGACGTGAGGGAAATAACATGGAGACACTAAGGAGAAGGAGGGGCAGGAAGTGCTCCTGGTGCTGGAGCCAAGATTCCTCTGCAGCCGTGGTGATGGCCATGGGGAAGCTGTGCCACTGCAGCCATGGGGATCCACAGGGGATGCAGAGATCCACCCACAGCCCATGGGGATCCACAGGGAATGCAGAGATCCACCCAAAGCCCATGGGGATCCACAGGGAATGCAGAGATCCATCCACAGCCCCTGGGGATCCAC
>VZTB01013677.1:15552-35144 GCA_013397245.1 Thryothorus ludovicianus | reverse complement strand
AAAAAAAAAAACTTAAAAAAATAAATTCCTACTTAAAAAAAAAATTAAAATCCCTATTATAAAAAAAAAATTTGAAAAAATCCCTATTATAAAAAAATTTAAAAATATCCCTATTATAAAAAAAAAATCCTTATTATAAAAAAATCCCTTTTTAAAAAAAAAAATCCCTAAAATCCCACATCCAGCCCAATGACTTTGCACTTAAGCCCAGGTCTAAGAGCAAATAATCCAAGCCCAACCAGGTGGGTCCAGGCTGGAGACGGCACCAGGCGCTGAGGGAGGGGACAGAGAGGTGACAAACGAGCTCAGGGGTCACCCGGACCATGCTGCTGCTCCAAGTGGGACATTCCCGAAGGAATTATTCCAGAAGCATCCAGGGATTTATGGCCTCAGGTAATCCCAGCTCTCCTGGAGTGAATCCTGCCCCAAATCCCCGAGGGACAGCGAGAGGGGCGCGCATGTGGGGACCCCGACGAAGACATCAGCCCTNGGCGCACACGTGGGGACCCCGACGAGACATCGAGCCCTGGGTGGAGAACTTCCACCAAATATCCGCTCCTCCCGAAGGATTCCTGGCTTTTCCTGAACAATTCCCAGCTCCTCCTGAAGGATTCCTGGCTTTTCCTGAACAATTCCCAGCTCCTCCTGAAGGATTCCTGGCCTTTCCTGGACAATTCCCAGCTCCTCCTGAAGGATTCCTGGCTTTTCCTGAGCAATTCCCAGCTCCTTCTAAAGGATTCCTGGCTTTTCCTGAACAATTCCCAGCTCCTCCTGAAGGATTCCTGGCCTTTCCTCAACAATTCCCAGCTCCTCCTGAAGGATTCCTGGCCTTTCCTGGACAATTCCCAGCTCCTCCTGAAGGATTCCCGGCTTTTCCTGAACAATTCCCAGCTCCTCCTAAAGAATTCCCAGCTTTTCCTGAACAATCCCCTCCCTCTCCTGAGGTTCCAAGCTCAGAGGGATGAGCTGAGGAACATCAGGAGAACTTCCCAGCAATTCCAGCCGAATTAGCTGGGGCTGCTCCATCCCTGGAAGTGTCCAAGGCAAGGTTGGAGTGGGAGAGAGGAAAATGGGGATGGGATGGGCTCCGTGGGATGAGCTCCAACAGGATGGACACCATGGGATTTAAGGTCCCTTCCCACCCAAAGCATTCCAGGATTTGAAACTTCTCCCTTCTCCCATTCCCACCTCTGGGAATGTGCCTGGACCAGGATGAAGAGGCCCAGGAGTTGGGCTGGCTGGGCCTTGGATCTTCCAACTCAAGATATTCCATGATTCCATGGGAAATCTGAGCCCTTCCTTCCTCTGCAGCAGCTTCTGAAAGAAGGAAAACCATTCCCTGGGTTTTCTGGGATTCTGGGAATGCTGCAGACTGAGCAGCCAGGAAAGAACCACCTGTGGCTTCCATGTCCTGAGCATGGAAAAGGTCCCCAAATGATCGGGGGGGACCTCGTGGATCCTTGCCAGGATGGGACAACCGGGGGAAATCAGGAACAAGGACAGGAGGAGAGGAAAAAGGAAGAGAAGTTTAGATGGGATTTCAGGGAAAATTTCATTCCTGGAAAGGGCTGTCCAACCCTGGCCCAGGACAAGGGTGGAATCCCCATTCCTGGAGGGATTTCAATCCCTGTGGATGCGGCACTTGGGGACACGGGGCTGTGGTGGCCTTGGCAGAGCTGGGAATGGTTGGACTCGATCTTTAAGGAGTTTTCCAACCTAAAGGATTCCTGACAATCCTAAGGAAGAGGGAATCCTACAAGAGGAGAACAGAAATCCCTCAAGGCACTGCCCAAAATCTCTTGGTCTTCCAGAGATCCCAGGCCAAATCCCTGGAAAATATGGAATAAAGGCCATGCATGAAGCCACAAAGTGTTAATTCCCATTTCATATCCAAGACAAATCAATTTTGGGAACTTTGTATTCCCCAAAAGCTTCACTTCATGGAAAAAAAAAATCAGAAAACTTTTCCAGAAACAGAAAAATCAAAACCAGAAACCTCAAGGGATGATCCCAAGGATGAAATTCCAACAGAATGAACGAAGATTTAATCTGAAATCCCAAGAAAACAAGTTGCTGGTATTTCTAATTAACCCATCCAACTGGGATCGCAGAATTCCAGACTGGTTTGGGTTGGAAGGACCTTAAATCCCATTCCACATCCACACCTTCCCTATCCCAGACTGCTCCGAGCCCTCTCCCACCTGAGCTTGGACACTCCAAACCCTCCAAGGAGCTCATTCCCAACTGGGATTTATTTCTCCAGCAGATCCCTGGGTGCTTCCCAAGGATCCAGGACACTCCTTTGGAGCTTCCCCAGGAACATCCTGGAACAGCCTCCAAGCCTCCAACCCTTTGGGGATTTTTCCAGGGGGACAAAGCCCCACTTTTGGGATTTTTGTTCCAATTCCCAATCCGATGCCTCGGACATGGCGACAAATCCCCATCAAACGAGGCAGGAGCTGCCTGCCAGGAGCAGGAGCCGCATCCCGCGGTTTTTCCAATTGGATTTCCACAGGGAGCAGTGGGAGACCAATCTCAGACAGGCAGCACTGAAAATTCTCCCTGGAAGGACATTCCAGAGAATCATTTCAGCCCCAGCACCCCCCCAGAGCAGGGTTGGGAAAAACGAGTTCTTGGATGAATTTGCCCAGTTTAACCCCAAATCCATTTTTCCCAAACATCCAGGCTAAGGTGGGAGGGATAAAAATTCCCCAATGCCAGCAATTCCCCCATCCAAAACTGCTCTTCAAAGCACGTGCAAAGGGAATCTCCATTCCCTAATTTGGGTTGAGCTTAATTAAACTCATTAGCAGCTCCCTAAATGGGAAATGTTCCTGCTGTAGGAATTTTATTCCAGAGTTGCGGCAGGACTGACAGAAATAGGGATAATGGGACTGGATTATTCCTTCTGGGAATTGTTCTGGAGCTTCATTCTGCCCCAAAGTGCAGAAAATCCAAGAGAAAATCTTCCAATGCCACCAAATCAAAATTCCTTTCTTTCAGCAGCTCCAGAGGCAAGAGCTGGGAATTAATGAATGGAAATTAATTAATTAACGGGAATTAAAGTTCATCCAAATATCTCTCAGCTGATGGATGCAAAGGTGTTGAGAGGAGAGGAAATTTCCTCTTTTTTTTCTTTTTTCCCAAAAAAATGGTTGAAAACAAGAACTTCCCAATTTCTCTGGAAAAATGCACAAAATCCGAAGGAAAATTCACTTCCAGGGATGGGGAAGCCACAATTTCTCTGGGAAAATTGTTCCTTAACCTTGCACAGGGAAAGATTTCCTCCTATTCCCTGATTTTATTGTCCAATCCCTGCCCTCCTTCAGGCCTTAATTAAAGTCATTCCCAGTTTTCCGAAAATAATTCCCTCGAGAACCTGCTTTAAGATGAACTCCAAGTCTGGATTTGGGATCATAAATTGGATTTTTAGATTTAATAAAAACAATCCAACATTTTCTTCACTAAGAAGCAGCTGAACCATCTCAAGTCCATTCCTGGAATTCCTTGAATCCACAAAACACCTCCAGCCAAGTTTTTTCCCATTTTTTGCTCAGGACTGGGAGCAGTTTCCAATCATTAAAAGAGGAAAATCTGTCAGTGCTGCATTTTCACAGGGAAAAAGAGAAATCACAGGCAGGGACATCCCAAAGGGACAAAATCCAGGAATTAGAAGAGGTGGAATCCTGGAATGAGGTGATTCCTTCCAACTCAAACCATCCTGGAATTCTGTGACCAGTCCTGATGTGGATCCCGTAATTCCCTGTGTTTCCTTCCGGTCTTCTAGGAGAAAAAAAAAAAAAAAAACAAAGGGAAAAAAAAGGAAAAAAAAATAAAAGAAATGGAGGAGTCAGCCCCCAAAAAAATACCCAAAAAACAGGATAAAACATCCATGAAACCAGAAGGGTACAACCCTCAAAAAAAATAAAAAAGATTGAAAAAAAAAACAAAAAAAAAAACAAAAAACAAAAAAAACCCCACAAAAATCGAGATCCAAAAAAACAGAATCCAACCCTCCAGGAAGGAAAAAAAAAAAAAAAGATCCAGACCTTTCAAAAACAAGGATCCAATCCTCAACAAAGTTTTTTCCAAAGTGTTTATTTTCCTGATTTTTCCCTCAAAAGCTGTCCCAGCTCCAGAGCTCATCCAGGAGAGCTGGAGCCCCTTCCTCCACTCCCATCAAGGAAAGGCTCCCCAAGGCTCATCCCAAACTTCCCAAATTCCCCCTTTTTCCCAATATTTCGGCTCCATGATCCATTGCTGTAAATTCACCATCACCACCACCCTCAACAGGGATTTTCCAGCTCTTTCCCACCTCAATCCACAATTTATCCTCAACTTCTTCCCACCCTTGGAGTTCCATATCCATGAAACTGAATTTTCCTTCATTCCATCAGAAAAAAGTCAGGGTCAAAAAAGAGGAAAATTCCAGATTTTTTCTCTGTTGGAAAAGCTGAGAAGGAAGAAAGAAGCCCAGGGAGCGTTTCCTGCTCTCTGCAGCCTTCAGGAAAATTTTACATCACTGGGATAATCCCAACCCCAACTGCAGCTGGATCCAAACTGGGAATTGGGAGGAACCTTTCCATCCCCATGGATAACAAACCAGGAATTCCTTCAGAATTCAGTGGATTACCCCAAAATCCCGACAGGATTCCCGCCAGAGCAGGGATCAGCTGGAATATGGATCCTCAGGAAGAAAATTATTTTTCAAGAGGGGGAAGAAGAAAAATAAATTGGATAAAATGAGGTTTTGATGGTGAATTTAATGGATTTTCTGTTGGATTTTAGCTCCTAAACAGGAATTTCTGAAGGAAAACTTCGTGTCCGAATGGCAAAGTCAAAATGTTTCCATGAGGAAACGGGAGGGTGGAAAAATCCATAAAAAAGGTTTCCTGTTTCAGGGGGAGTTTGTCAAAGCAGCTCAGGATTTCAGGGCGGATTCCTGAATAATTCAAAGGAATTGATTGGAATATTCCACCTCCCTCTCTGGATGGGCCCAAAGCTCCACAGGGAGCTCCAGCCCAGCTCGGATCCCATTCCATGGAAATCTCAGCCCCAAGGGGAAGGAGGACGTGGAGCCCTGGCTGGAGAAGGGCAGGGACAAAGCCAGGAGAGCATCCCAAAAACCACCAAAATAGGGAAAAAATGTGGGAATGAGGAGAAGCAGAAGCAGGAAATCTTGGTGTGGGAAATACGGGGTTGAAGCAAAGGAGTGTCCATGAAAAAATGAAATAAATCTTTGTAGTTCAAGCTGTGAGGGAAATGGGATCAGTGATTATTGCAGGGCTGGAGCCAGGCTGGGAGAGCTGGGAATGTTCCCCTGGAGAGGAGAAGGATCCAGGGAGAGCTCAGAGCCCCTGAAGGGCTCCAGGAGAGCTGGAGAGGGACTGGGGACAAGGGATGGAGGGACAGGACACAGGGAATGGCTTCCCATGGACATGGGAGAGGTGGGATAGAATTCCCAAGGATCAGAAAAACCAGTCCAAGGTGAAAATGAATATGAAACACAAGCTCAGGGAAAAGCTGCCATTGTGGGATACTGATTTTTTTTTTTTATGGGATTTTTTTCATCAATTCCATAAAAAGTTATCCCAGCAATTAAAGTACTTTTCTATATTTTATCCAAAACATTTTTGCCCACAAATCATGACCCCTGTGGAATGTCTGAGGACCCAGGGAATTAAAAAAAATTAAAATAATCCCAATAACCACCATCAGCACTAAATTGGGATTTCCCCATTCTCCCAAGCCCCAGTGACAACAACAATTCCAAGCCTAAAAATCTGGGAGCAGAGATGTCTAAAAATCACATTCCAGGAGTTTTGCGGGATTTGAGGATCAAATGATCTGAATTTCCAGGAATTGCTGGGGATATCAACAGTGCTCAGGTTTCCAGAGGAATCCTGAAATTAATAAAGTTGGGAAAGACCTTTAGGATCAGAGCCCTTCAGTGCCATACCCACAATTATTTGGGGAATATTTCCATGGATAATGACTCCACTGCTCCTTGGGCAGCCCATTCTGAGGTTTTCCAAACTTTTTTGGGAAAAAACAATTCCTGATTTCCAAGCTAAGCCTCTCCCAGCGTGACTTGAGGCCGATTCCTGGCAGAGCCGCGCTCCTTCTTTCCAGAGTTTCGTGGAAAATTTTCCTCGTTTCCTTTGACCAACTGGATCCAAAATAAAACCTTTTCCCTAAAAATAGCTGGGGCTGGAATACTCGGCTGATTTTGGAGGGAGCATTTGTGGAGCTGGAATAAAAAGAGCCAGCAGCACTGATTCCAATATCTGAGTCTGACATCACACTCAGGGAGAACGTGCTCATCTTTCCTTCCTCAATCCTGAATTTTTTTTTCCTGGGAAGCATTCTCATTGCTGGACAGCTGCAAAAGGTGCTGAAAAAATTCCTGGATTTCTGGCTAAAGGATGGTTTTTCCAACTTGTGTAGCCATTCCCAGCTTTCTCATATCCCTGCTGGTTAGGACAAAATTCCAGAGGCAAAATCCAGTCTTGGATTTTGGATAGATTCCTGATGGGATCGGTTGGATACAAATCCTCTCCTGCAGGGATAGTTCAGCACCAAAGACAGGGAATGGATTTTTCCCATGAGCAAGAAAATCCCACAGAATCCATTTGTGACTGGAATTGCCCCAAATCTGATTTTTCTCCCCTTCCCACTGTCCTGTGCCTCAAGAAAATGGATAAATCCAAATTCCAGGAAGATTTTGGGATCGAAGGGACCACAAAAAATTATCCCATCCCACCCCTGGATGGGCAGGGACAGCTCCCACTGTCCCAGGCTGCTCCAACCCCAATGCCCAACCTGACCTGGGACATTCCAGGGATCCAGGGGCAGCCACAGCTGCTCTGGGAATTCCAGCCCAGACAGGAATTCCCAATATCCCACCCCAATCTCCCCTTTTCCAGCTTAAACCCATTCCCTGTGTCCTGTCCCTCCATCCCTTGTCCCCAGTCCCTCTCCAGCTCTCCTGGAGCCCTTCAGGGGCTCTGAGCTCTCCCTGGATCCTTCTCCTCTCCAGGGGAACATTCCCAGCTCTCCCAGCCTGGCTCCAGCCCTGCAATAATCACTGATCCCATTTCCCTCACAGCTTGAACTACAAAGATTTATTTCATTTTTTCATGGACACTCCTTTGCTTCAACCCCGTATTTCCCACACCAAGATTTCCTGCTTCTGCTTCTCCTCATTCCCACATTTTCCCTATTTTGCTGTTTTTTGGGATGCTCTCCTGGCTTTGTCCCTGCCCTTCTCCAGGCAGGAATTCCTTCCCAAGGTCCCATCTGTCCATGGGAAGCCATTCCCTGTGTCCTGTCCCTCCATCCCTTGTCCCCAGTCCCTCTCCAGCTCTCCTGGAGCCCTTCAGGGGCTCTGAGCTCTGCCTGGAGCCTTCTCCTCTCCAGGGGAACATTCCCAGCTCTCCCAGCCTGGCTCCATGTGAGAAGTCTCTTCAAATCCTGAAGTTTATTCCATTTTTCCATGATATCCAGGATTTAGGGAACACTGCACCAACTCGGGATCAAAGCTGACTTCATCAACATTCCCAGGGTTATTTCCTCACTCACACCAGGTCACCTCCAAGGGCACAAATCCTTGGAATCAGGATTGATTACCACTCCAGCAAATTAAATCCACAACAAAAATAAAAACCCGGATCATGAACTGCTTTTGCCACTGGAATAAATCAAGCTGGGCTCCATTCCCAGCTGCTTTAGCCAAGAAAAAATGGGATTTGAGACCAAACAGCCCCACACACTCAGGGCACACCCTCAACCCACCAGCACCTGGAGCTAAAATCTCCAATCCCTGCTGGAATTCCCAAAATTCCTTAATCATCTTCCCATGATTTTGTGCCCTGGAATATTCCATCAATTCAAATTTGCGGTTTTAAAACTCCCAGTCTTCCCTTCCCTCTGCCAAGGAGGAACAATTTGGCTGCCAGAGAAGCCACAGCTCCAGTAAAAAAAATTGGGAATGCAGCAGCAAATGGACCACTGGAATTTGGGACAGGGAAGTTGGAGCTCCAATAAAAAAAATTTTGGGAATTCAGCACCAAATTGACAAATCTGGAATTTCAGAAAGAGAACTCAGAGCTCCAGCAAAATTGTTTTGGGAATGCAACAGCCAATAGGCCACTGGAATTTGGGACAAGGAAGTTGGAGCTCCAATAAGAAATTTTGGGAATTCAGCACCAAATGGGCCACTGGAATTTGGACCAGGGAACTCGGAGCTCCAGCAAAATTTTTTGGGGCTGCAGAACCAAACATGCCATAAGAATTTGGGACAGAGAACTCAGAGCTCCAGCAAATTTTGGGAATTCAGCAGCAAATGGGCCACTGGAATTTGGGCCAAACGATTCCAAGTGCCCCCAGTGCATTTCCAAATTTCCACGGCTGGGAAGAGCACACGGAGGGTGCAGGCTGCGGGGAAATCTGGGAATGCAGCTGCACTTCAGGAGCAATTAAATTTTCAGGGCTTAATGAAGCGTTTGTGCTCCATCAGCAGCCCCGGCCCTGCTGGTGGCAACCAGGAGAGGGAGAAGAGGCTCACAGTGGGGTCTCCAGGGGAAAATTCCATTAAAGTTGTGGATTCCAGCCCGGAATTAGAGGGATGGGAAGAGGTTGGGCTTGGGGTGGAACCTCATTTTCTCAGCTCCCTCTCCTGCAGCATCTCAGAGCTTGGATTGGCTTTTGTGTGTGGAAATTTGGGAATAAACGACGTGGGGAATTTGTGGGGGGAGGTTCTGTTTGCACCTCCCGGATTTCCTGCTTGGATGCTCCAGAAAAAAAAGGCTGGATGGACAAATCCATGCAAATTTACAAATAAAAGGGGTAAATTTACAATTATCCCTTGGAAAAATCCAGGATTTCAATGTCATGCATCCCTCAGAATTTTATCCAGTCTCTCCTAGCCTGAAGTTCATCCAATTTTCCAGAGGTTTCAATAACAACATCCCAGTTTCTCAGAATACTTTTCCCTACTGTCATCATTCCTTAAAAAAATCAGGGGGAGGAGGGGCTGGGCTGGAATTCCCAGAGCAGCTGTGGCTGCCCCTGGATCCCTGGAAGTTTCCAAGGCCAGGTTGAATGAGATTGGAGCAGCCTGGGATGGTGGAAGGGTCCCTGCTCATGGAGAAAGGGTGGAACTGGATGGGATTTAAGATCCCAAATCCTACAATTCCATGATCTGAGGGTGCTGGAACACCTTCCCAAACTTCCCCCTCTTCATTGGAGCAGCTCCTGGCACTGCAGGAGGTTTCCCATGAATCCATACCCCCACAATTCCACACTGCAGAGAGAAAATCGGGAATAAAACAGGACCATGGAGAGCAATTCCACCTGCAGCACATTCCCAGCTCATCCCACCCCTCTGCCTCTAATCCCAAAGTGGGGCTGATCCCACAGAAAGACCCTCAGCAGCTCCAGCTTTAATTATTCCCAAAAAAACCCAGAATTCCCTTGGCTCCCAGATTCCAGCACAGAGCAGAGCCATGGAATCGTGAAGGTTGGAAAAGATCCCTGAGTTCATCCAACCATTCCCAGCCCTGCCACGGCCACCACTGCCCTGTGTCCCCAAGTGCCACATCCATAGGGATTTAAATCCCTCCAGGCTNCCCCTCCAGGCATGGGGACTCCACTCTGTACCTGTGCCAGGCCTGGATAACAAATTCAGGGAAGAAATTTTCCCAAATATCCAATCTAAACGTCAGGGAATCCCTGAGGCTGGAAAAGAGCTCCAAGGTCAGCGAGTCCCAGCTGTGCCCAGCCCAGAGCTCTGAGTGCCACCCCCAGGGGACACCTCCAGGGATGGGCACTCCAACCCTCCCCGAGCCATTCCTGCTTTTCCAGAAAGAAATTTCTTTGTAAATCCCTGCAAATCTCCCCTTCCTCTCCCACGCCCCCAATCCCAGATCCACGTCCAAGCAATCCAACCATTGGAGCTCTGCAGGAGCTCCTCGTGCTGCCACTGGACAGCCCAGAAATAATTTCGTTTTTAATTTAATAATTTAATCTCTTTTTGACCCAGTTCTGGGCAAACACTGATTTATTTTTTTTTATTGTTGTCCACTTGCCAAAACGAGAGGGAAAAAGATGATTTAAGCCAAGCTGAAGAAAATGATTTTGTTTTTACTGCTGGGTTTTGGATTTTGTTGAAATATCAACATTTCGGGTGTTCTTACTCAACCCAAAATATTTATCTTGTTGTGCTTTGCTTTAATCACTTCATTAAATATGCAAAACCCCAAATGAAAACATTGAGATGACAACAACATTTTAATAAGGAAAACCTTACACTTCTCCAAGTTTTTCCCTCCTTTTCTCAGATGCGGTTTTATCCAAGAGCTTCCACAGGAATGAATTATTCAGAATAAATTCAATAAAATAAAACAAAACAAAAACAGAGCTGAACTCAGCCCTCATGGCCAGATCCAAAGTAGAGGAAAAAAAGTTGGATAAACCCTCTCCTATTTATTTTGGTCTGACACCCTTGGATACAGGNCAAACTGGGAAAGGGGAGACTGGGATGGAATATTGGGAAGGAAGATTTGGGGGCTGGATCTTTTTGGAAAATTTGGGGGCTGGATCTTGGGAAGGGAGATTTAGGGCTTGGATCTCTCCGAGATTTAAGGTTTGGATCATTGAGGTTTAGGGCTCGGATCTTTTTGGAAAAGTTGGGGTGGGATATTGGGAAGGGAGATTTAGGGTTTGGATCACTGGGACATTTGGGGCTTGGATCTCTTGGAGATTTAAGGTTTGGATCACTGGGATTTAAGGCATGGATTACTGAGAGATTTGGGACTCGGATCACTGGAAAAGTTGGGGCTCGGATCACTGGGAGATTGGGGTGGGATATTGGGAAGGGACATTTCTGGCTTGGATATTTGAGATTTAAGGTTTGGATCTTTGAGATTTAGGGCTTGGATGACTCAGAGATTTGGGACTCAGATCATTGGAAAACTTGGGGCTTGGATCACTGGAAAATTTGGGGCTCAGATCATTGGGATATTGGGAAGGGACATTTAGGGTCTCGGATCTCTTGGAGTTTTAAGGTTTGGATCACTGAGATTTGGGGCTTGGATCACTTCTGGCTGGGAGGGTGGGGAGAGGCTGGGCTGGAATTCCCAGAGCAGCTGTGGCTGCCCCTGGATCCCTGGCAGTGCCCAAGGCTTGGAGTCACCCTGGGATCCAATTCCCAATTTCTCTGCATTTTTCCTCGAAAGAAAAGCAGGAATAATTTCCTAGCACCCCCTGGAAATTCCCCTGGAGCTAGGCAGCTCAGAGCTGATGGAATTCCCATTAAAATAAAAAAACTCCTGCGATCAGATCTCCTGAATTTTCCATGAAATCCAAATGATCCTTTAATTCTTCTTACAGTAATTAATAATCCCTCTCCTTTTGTTGGGATTTTTTTTCCCCTTAAACTCAACCCAGCCATGGCAGCTTCCTCAGGCCATGCTAATTATGATGATGATTATTATTATTATTTCCATGGCCAGAAATCCTTGGAATCTGTGCCAGGAGCTGAGATCCCACTGGGCCAGGTGATGCACAAACCCACCCTAAAGGCTTTGGAGGCCAAGGAAATTTAGATCCAAGGGAAAAAAAAAAAAATTGAAAAGAAGCTTTAATTTTCACTCCCTGCTAAAGGTTTTTATTCCTTGGAATTCTCCGTTTCTCCAATTCCCTTCCCAACATAAATATTCCCCTCTCATCTTCCTTTTAAATTAGGGAATTCCCCTTCTCTTCCCACAATTTTTAGGGTTTTATTGTTCCAGGAATCCTGAGTTTCCCTGGATGAGAAGGCCAAAGATCAGCCAACCCCGGAGCATCAGAAAATCCAGATCCATGCACAAAAATCCTTTATTGCAGCAGATCCATGAAAATGGACAGTTTGGCAGGGATTTTAGGGGAGTTTTAGGAATGTTTGGGTGTGGAAAAACAATTTCACAATGAGGATTTAATTAAACATGAGAATTTCCTGATGAGGGAAACTGCAATTCCTGCTCTCAGGGAGCAGCTGGAAATTCCAAATATTCACAGAGAGAAATCAACCCTGAGGGGATCTCAGTTTGTTCCCACTTGGAATCCTCAAGGTGGGAAAAGCCCTCCAAGATCAAACCCAACCATTCCCAGCATTGCCAATGCCACATCCCCAGGAATTTGAAATCCCTCCAGGAATGAGGATTCCAAACCTCCCTGACCCCCTTTCCATGGGGAAATTCCTGCTGCTGCCCACCCTGAGCCTGCCCTGGGGCCGTTCCCTCTGCTCCTGGCCCAAATTTGGCACAGCCCAAATTCCAGTTGGACACAAACTTCCAAGAGCTGATGGCAAATTAACTCCAAAACAAAACATTTCGCCAACAGGATCTGAGCAATTGCAGGCATTGGATCCTTTGGGAATGTTGCAGGTGTTTTACAACCAAACTTCCTGCACGAAAATCCTCAGCATCCCATCCCATCCCATCCCAGCACTTCCACTGTCCCAGGGTGTCCAATCCCAATGTCCAACCTTGGGCACTGCCAGGGATCCAGGGGCAGCCACAGCTGCTCTGGGAATTCCAGCCCAGACAGGAATTCCTAATTCCCAATATCCCACCCCAATCTCCCCTTTTCCATCTAAAAGCCATTCCCTGTGTCCTGTCCCTCCAGCCCTTGTCCCCAGTCCCTCTCCAGGGAACGATTCCCATTCCCAGCTCCACAAATCTCCATCTCCCAACTCCTCTTCCCATTCCAGCTGAAATGAATCCCAAAGTCCTCTCAAACTTTCCCCCATTCTGCCAATCCAACAGCTCAACCTCATTCCCACTTTTCTCCAGGGATCCCAAAGTAATTTTCCATAAGAAAAGATCAACATGAGGACCTGGAGCAGAGGGAATTCCCAGCCATTCCCAATCCATCAGCACAGCTCAGGGGTCACCAAATCATCCTCCAGTCTCCAATATTTTCCCAGTGTGAGTCCAGTGAGGGCTCCCCAGGCTGAGAAAACATCCAAATTCCATGGGAATTCCTTTGGATCAGGACTTTGAGGACATCCAATAAGCCTGGAAAGGCTCATCCCATTCCAATCCAGGAACACCTTCCACCATCCCAGGCTGCTCCAATCCCATCCAACCTGGCCTGGGACATTTCAGGGATCCAGGGGCAGCCACAGCTGCTCTGGGAATTCCGGCCCAGCCAGGAATTCCTTCCCAAAATCCCACCCAGCCCTGCCCTCTGGCAGTGGGAGCCATTCCTGGCCTTATCCAGACACGGATTCTTTCCCACACCTAATTTTTCCTGACCAAATCTCCAACTGCAGAGTCGAGATAAGGGAAGAGTCATTGCTTATCCAGATTTCACCAGTTTATCCCATCCTATCCCAGTTTTCCCATCCACAAATTCCCAAACAGCTCAGGCAGAGCACATTCCTCCCAGTAAAATGGAAAATCACCCCTGGAAAATCCCACCCAGGAGTGAAGAATTCCAGAGCTCTCCCAGTAAATGCAGAAATGAAGAATTTCATTTATTCCTTAAAAACCCTCATTTAATGCCTGCCCTCGTTCCTACAATTTCTCACAATCCCTAAAAAATATTCAGGAGCTGCCTTCCCTCAGCACATCCAGGAAAAGGCTCTTAGGGAAGGTGGGAAATCCAATGGGATTTCTCCAGATGGGAGGTGGGAAAACCCAGAGCAGAAATCCCACTGGATTTCTCCAGGTGGGAGTTTGGTTCCAGGGTATTGACACAGCACTTTAAAAAAACCCCCGGAATTCTGAGGGATTTTTTTTTTTGGAGCACAGAGTAGCTGTGGGCAAAGAAAAAAAAAAAAAAAAATTCTTTTTCTCAGGATTGGGATCCCAGCAGGAAAATTCCGGGGGTTTTGGTGCCTGAGGTAAAGCTAAGCTTTGCTATGAGGCAAAAAGGAGTTTAATTAAACTAACGAGATCCAATTAGTGCTCATGGAGCTTGGAGCAAGCTGGGATAGGGAAAAGCTTCCCTGGTTGTGGCAGGGGTGGGGATGGGATTTAAGGCTCCTTCCGACCCAAACCATTCCATGCGGGAATTTTTCCCCTGGATTTTCTCCTTTAAAGGCTCCTCAGGCTGGGATCTGCTGCTCTGGGGAATTCTGTCCTTGGCAAAGAGCTGGCACTGCCTGGATGTTCCCAGCAGGAATCCAGGGATCCCCAGCCAGGACAAATCCCAGCAAAATTCCCAAAAGTTGGGAAATATTTCTCAATTCAGCATTTCAGGCCCATTTGCTGCTGGCACAAAGCACTCGGGGAAATCAGGGAATATCCCCAGTGGCAAAGGATCAAATCCAGCTCCTGGCAATCCCAAAAACCCCAGCTCCAGCAGCACCCACAGCCAGGTGACATTAATTAATTAACTGATAATTAATTAATTGGTGTCCCAATACAAGGGCTCATAGACCCCAGCTGGGATCAGGAACCTCTGGTCAGAAATCCCACAAGGATCAAATCCAACCCCTGGTCCTGGAAATCCAATCCAGGAAAACCCAAAAATATCCCAGCCCCAGCAGCACCCACAGCCAGGTGCCATTAATTAACTGATAATTAACTAATTGGTGTCAACATAAAACAAATTTAGGTTGGATGGAGCCCAGCTGGGATCAGGAACAGAACCCACAAGGATCAAATCCAGCTCCAGGCCCTGCTCAGGAAAATCCCAATAATTCCAGCTCCAGCAGCACTCACAGCCAGGCGACATTAATTAACCAATAATCAATTAATTGGTGTCAAAACACAACAAATTTATTTTGAATAGAGGCCAGCTGAGATCAAGAACAGATTCCCACAAGGATCAAATCCAACTCCAGGCCCTGCTCAAGAAAATCCAAAAACCTCCACCTCCATCAGCACCCACAGCCAGGTGCCATCAATTAAGTGATAAATAATTAATTGATGCCCCAATACAAGGACTGATAGAGCCCAACCAAGACCATGAGCTTCTGGTCAAAAATCCCACAAGGATCAAATCCAGGTCCTGGCCTTACACAGGAAAATCCCAAAAATTCCAAATCCATGAGTACCCACAGCTAGGTGGCATTAATTAATTAACTGATAATCAATTAATTGGTGCCACAATACAACACATTTATTTGTAATAGACCCCAGTTGGGATCAGGAACAGCTTCCCACAAGGATCAAATCCAGCCCTTGGCCATACACAAGAAAATCCCAAAAATTTCAAGTGCCACTAATTAACTGATAATTAACTAATTGGTGTTAACATAAAACAAATTTAGGTTGGATGGAGCCCAGCTGGGATCAAGAACCTCTGCTCAAAGAAATCCAACAGGGATCAAATCCAGCCCTTGGCCATACACAAGAAAATCCCAAAAATTTCAAGTGCCACTAATTAACTGATAATCAATTAATTGGTGTCAAAACACAACAAATTTATTTGCAATAAAGCCCAGCTGGGATCAAGAACCTCTGCTCAAAGAAATCCAACAAGGATCAAATCCAGCCCTTGGCCATACACAAGAAAATCCCAAAAATTTCAAGTTCCACTAATTAACTGATAATTAATTAATTAATTGGTGTCCTAATACAAGGGCTGATAGAGCCAAGTTAGGATGAGGAACCTCTGGTCAGAAATCCCACAAGGATCAAATCCACCTCCAGGCCTTGTTCAGGAAAATCCCAACAATTCCAGCTCCAGCAGCCAGGTGCCATTAATTAACCAATAATCAATTAATTGGTGCCAAAACACAACAAATTTATTTGTAACAGAGCCCAGCTGGGATCAGGACTGAGGCCAAGGAGCAAACCCAGCCTGGCTCATCCCAAATAAATCATTCCAAGGAGCTCGGGCTCCATCCCTGGTTAAAAATCCTGGAATTCCCGCTGGGATTGGGGGCAGCTCAGTCCCACCTAAACGTGGCTCCTTCCTTCCCTCTCTTCCACCAAAATTTATTCCAGCCAGAAAAAAAGAAGGATTCTCAAGGCTGCCAGATTCCCTGAATTCCCGATTGTCAAATAACTGGGAAACATCTCAGCGTTGTGACAGTTTTTAAGTGGAATTCCTCAGTTTTGAAAATTCTCTTCTGTTTTAGAACAGAGAAAATAAAAACACCAAAATCCCAGAGCAGGATGAATCCCAAAACATTCCCATTTTTCCAAAACATTCTCATCATCCGGGAAATCCCAATTTATCCCAAATCGTTCTCATTAGGTTCAGCCTCAGTGATCCTAAACCAGCCTCATCCCGGAGACTCCAAATTCCTTCAAATTCCCTTTTTCTCCCATATTCCCTGGAATCCCTTCAATTCACATGGGAGAACAACTCCAGGGGCAGAACCAGCCCTACAAAAGCAGCTCCAGAACTTTTATTCAAAAAAAACCCCAAAACTTGGAGCATAACAAAGAAATCCCCTCCCAATCCATATCTTAATTTCCTTGGAATTTCATTGATTTTTCTAGGAAAACACTGGATTTTCCAAAACATCCCAATCACTCAGGATAACTCTGGGAAATCCCAAATATTTCTCATTAGGGTCAACCTCAATAATCCCAAGTCAGCCTTATCCCAGTGGCTCCAAAATCCTTCAAATTCACTTTTTTTTTTTTCACATATTCCCTGGAATTCCATCAATCCATGTGGGATAACCTGGAAAAGCACCAGGAGCAGAAATCCCCTCCAGCCCCACAAAAGCAGCTCCAGAACTTTCATTCAAAAAAAACCCAAAAAATTGGAGCACAACAAAGAAATCCCCTCCCAATCCATATCTTAATTTCCTTGGAATTTCATTGATTTTTTTAGGAAAACATGGAATTTTCCAAAACATTCAAATCCACAGGGGATAACTGGGAAATCCAAATTTATCCCAAATCTTTCCACTTAGGTTCAACCTCAATAATCCCAAATCAGCCTCATCCCAGGGACTCTGAATTCCTTCAAATTCCCTTTTTCTCCCATATTCCCTGGAATTCCATCAATCCACATGGGATAATCTGGAAAAGCACCAGGAGCACAAAACCCCTCCAGCCCCACAAAAGCTGCTCCAGGACCTTAACCCCAAAAATCTTGGAGCAGTACAAAGAAATCATCTCCCAATCCACATTTTATTTGGAATTCCATATTCAGGAAAACCCTGGATTTCCCTCCCACCCCTCTCAGACAAATGAATTTATTTTTTTTTTAATAAAATCTAAAAACTTACATTGGGAAAAGTAGGATAACTGGAGCTCCCAGCTCCTTCCAAGGGGTTTGTTTTGGGAATTAAACCAAGCTCCCAGCTTTAAGGAATGCTCAGGATTAATTCCAGGTGGGAGAAGTTTAAAAATAAATAAAAATAAATAAAAATAAAGGGAGTGGGAGCAGCTCAGGTCAGTTAATGAGGGGCTCCAGCTGCACCAAATTGGGATAATTCCCAATTTTTCTGCATCTCATCCTAAAAGAGGGACAGCTGGGGAAAAAGGGAATTGTTTTGTGCTTGTGGAGGAGAAATTCCAGCTTAAAACAAATCCCCAAAAACTCCTGGGGCAGCATTCCCGTGTGGATTTGAGCCTTGCAGTGCTTCCCAAATTTCTGGATTGCTCCATGTTCCATCAAAATAATGATGGAAAAATCATTAAAAAATCAGGAAAATGGGAAGGGAATCCAACTTCCATGGAGCAGAGTTTCCACTTCCAGGGAAAATTATTCCTAACTCACATTCCAGAGGATTCAGCTCAGCGGGACGCTGGAAGCTGCTGGAATATCTGGGCTGGGATGCAGCAGGAATTTGGGAAGGAACCCATCCCATCCTTTTCCCTTCCCACTCCCATTTTCCCCTTCCCAGCACAAAAAGCCACGGATGGCAGAGCTGGGATGCCAAAAATTCCTTTTTTTTTTTTGTTTTAATCCTAAGGAAATCCAGGAATTTTCCAGGTGTCCAGCTCCCCTTTTCTCAAGGATTACCTTCAAGTGCGCAAATATTTTTCTAGGAAAATCCATTTTTTGGGATAAAGGGATACAAAGGCAAGAGAGGCTGGATCAAAGCACGTTGTTATAAACATTCCATGATTTGGGAATTTCATCAGTTCCTCTGAATGGATCATCCTTCCCAAAAAAATTGGATTGGAATTCAAACCATCCCAAATCCCTGCTGCTCACATTCCAGCTCCCAAGGATTCCCAACTGAAAATCCTCTGGAAAATCCTTCCCAAGGATCCTCAGGATGCCAGAAATTCCAAAGAGAACATTCCCACCCTCCCAGGGAGGGAAGTGCTCCCTGATTATCCCAAAGATCCCCCAAAAATCCCACCCTGGGAAATGCCATCAGCATTTTCCAAAGGTTCCTGGAATTCTGGGAATGTGCCCATTCCCTTCCCCCTCTGGGGGAAGAACCTTTCCCTGATATCCAACAAAACACGAGCCTGGGAGCAATTCCAGGATTGGTCCTTCAATATTCCATGGAATTCCATGGAAGGAGGAATCTCATGGACAGCCTGACTCCATATCTTGGCAAAAAAATCCTCATCCTAAAAGATTCCCAGATCCCAAATCGGCCTGAGAAGAGCCAAGTGAGTGCCCTGCATTCCCAGCTATTTTGGGAGAGGAGATTATTTCTGGAAAAGGCAGGAAATAATTCCTCGGGATGCAGACAGGCCTGGGAATTGGAAAGAGAGGCTATAAAAAGATCAAGGAGCTGATGGGATGGGATTTGTCAGGATTCAGGATTCCAGGGAAGGGTGACGGAGCAGCAGCATCCCAAATATCCAGCGTGTGACCAGGCTCCCCAAAAAAATTCCTTAAAAAAAAAAATTTTCTTCAAAAATAAATTCCCTTCCAGATATAAAAAATATGGAAAATTAACAATTTTGTCCTTGATCCCATCCGGGTTAGGGAGAGTGGGATTATCCCAAATCCCAAAGGGATTTTCCACTGGAGGAAGGGGATTTGATGCAGGAGACCCCATTCCATAGAATATTCCCATATATAATAATCCTATATAATCCATACAGGGACTCACAGGGATCAACCATCCCTTCTCTGGGGGAAATCCCAAAAAATCTTTGAGGAATGGGGAAGGCATTTAACCCTTTCTGTTTCATCCCAAATATCCAGCGTGTGACCAGGCTCCCAAAATCCCCCTTCTCCAAAAAAAAGTCCTTCCCAACTATAAAAAATACGGGAAATAAACATCGTCAATGTTTATTTGTTTATTTAATAAATTTGGGATTTCCGCCAGTGAAGGGACGGTTGATCCCTGTCAGTGCATGTATGGATTATATAGGATTATTATATATGGGAATATTCTTGTAGGAAATGCATTAAATGCCCTTCTTCCAGTGGGAAATCCCTTTGGGATTTGGGATAATCCCACTCTCCCTAACCTGGATGGGTTTAGGGACAAAATTGTTCATTTCCCGTATTTTTTATAGCTGGGAAGGAATTTTTCTTTTTTAGAGAAAGGGGATTTTGGCAGCTGGATATTTGGGATGAAACAGAAAGGGTTGAATACATTCCCCATTCCTCAAAGATTTTTCGGGATTTCCATGGAGAACATTTCCATGGATTGTACTTCCAGGGGGATATTTCCAGGGGGATATTTCCAGGGGGGGCTATTTCCATGAATTGTATTTCCA
>VZTB01013675.1:17165-35289 GCA_013397245.1 Thryothorus ludovicianus | reverse complement strand
CTCACTCATCAGCTCTGACAGTTCTTCCGCACACTCCAGGTTCCTCCTGGACTGTTTCCTCTGCTGTGCTGTATTTCCAGAAGAGATCTGCTAAGTTGAAGTCCCCCATGAGAACAAGGGCCAGCAATCGCGAGACTTCTCCCAGCTACTCATAGAACATTTTCTCTTCTTCTTCCTCCTGGCTGGGTGGTCTATAAGAGTTTCCCATCAGGAGATCTGCTCTGTTGGCCTTCCCCTTGATTCTTACCCATAAACACTCAACCCTATCGGTACCATCATCAAGCTCCAGACAATCAAAACGCTCCCTAACATACGAGAGGTATCTAAAGCATCTCCTTCCTTGCTGATCCCTCATAAAGGGTTTATAGCCATCCATTGCAGCATTTCAGTCATGCAAGTCATCCCATCATGTCTCCGCGATTGCAACTGTCAGTTTTCCTGCTGCACCATGGCTTCCAGTTCCTCCTGTTTGTTGCCCATGCTGAATACATTGGTGTAGATACACTTCAGTTGCATTTGCTGATGATACAAAACTGGGGGAGTGGCTGATACACCTGAAGGCCGTGCCTCTGTTCAGGGGGACCTTGATAGGCTGGAGAGTTGGGTGAAGAGAAACCTAATGAGGTTCAACAAGGGCAAGTGTAGGGTCCTGCACCTGGGGAGCAATAACCCCAAGTACCAGCACAGGTTGGGGGTGACCTACTAGAGAGGTAGTAGTTGGGGGGTATATGTTCATTTAATGCCAAGAACAGCTTCTTATTTTGA
This sequence comes from Thryothorus ludovicianus, assembly GCA_013397245.1. Classification (NCBI taxonomy): domain Eukaryota; kingdom Metazoa; phylum Chordata; class Aves; order Passeriformes; family Certhiidae; genus Thryothorus; species Thryothorus ludovicianus. The sequence continues at coordinate 34,524 of VZTB01013675.1, read as the reverse complement.
AGAATTTGCATTGCTGAAGCAGAGACAGAAAAATACCTGATAAGATTGTGTATTATGATAGATTCCTTCATTTCAAAACTCTCTTGTTTAAGATATTACTTCTTAGCTAGTATCTTTCATCAGCATAGTTCTTTCATTTAAAAAGAGAAGACTAATAAAACTAATATTTCTCTTGGAGTTCCAGTGTACTAATCCCTGTAAGGAATTTAGGTAGCCTGGTGTTATCAATACACTTATTGAATACAACAGTTTTTTGCTTCCACAAGCTAATTTAGGAAGACAAGAGTTGCCCTTAGTTTTCATAAAGTAAATTAAAGACATCTTTAAAAGAAAGTAAAAAAAAGGCCCGCTTGTCACCAGGTTTTTATCAAGTTTTGTAACTGTTGTAGGCATCACTAAGACCACATAGTTCAAAGAACTAAAATCAAGAAATAAAAATGAAACTTAAGTGCTGTCCCCTTAAGAGGTATTAAGAGACTGTGTGCCAAACTTGTAAAGAGGAGTCACAACATGCTTCATCCACAGGATGAGATGCTCATTAAGAAAGTGAAGAAGTTGAAAACACCATGGGAGAAAGTTGCTGATTTTTTTCATTTATATTCAACACTTTAGCAAGAAATTCTCCCACGTGAACTAGTCACTAGGAAAACATATTATAAATAAACCAGGCCAAAAAAGCACATAACAGATCTGTAAGAAAAAATGTTAAAAGGAATTTTTGCCTTTGACAACACTACTATGTTACTGAATAGGTTATACAATTGTCTCATCTAATTGACAGGGGAATCTTCAGAAAGACACATTAACTATAAACCTATTTAGAATCTAGTATTGTTTACAGCAATATATTGATACAATAATTGCAGAGAGACTCTACCATCTCTTTATAATAAACTCACATGAGTAAGATTTTTTTACATTTCATACTTTCAACAGAATCAATGTTACAAACTGTTCCAAAGGAGAGATCTAGGAAAATCTTAAAACTTGCACATTGAAGTTGCACAGTTGAGTGCACACATCTGAAACTGAAATACATTTCCAGTGGTTTTATTCATCAACAGCATCCTCATAAAATATCTGACTTTTAAGGCGGCTAAACACATAGTTGCTTTATCATAGTAAATGTTTGTTTTATCATCATAAACTGATCTCGGTAACATACATCACTACTTATCCTGTGCACCATCTGTAGATAGTCTTCATTTGAGCCATGTCTAGAATTATCAGCATGATGATTAGCTGAATTTCCAGACAATTGACTTGAAACTTTATTTTCATGGAGATTCCTCATCCCAGCTGTGACAATGGGACTGGATACTGAAGCTGAAATACAGAAAAATAAAAATAACTATACCAATATATTCACACAATCACTAACTCTAAAAAATCTCACAGAAAAGGCCATACTATTAATGAGTTGGATGCAAGAGGTCTAGGATTGGAACAAGAATCACAACTTTCTTCACTGAATCCTTTTTCCACAAATACCTTGAATAAAATTAGTATCTAAGTTTTGAATTTTCAAGAGATTCTTAAATCTAAATTCCATGTACAGATTAGCCAAGCTTCACTCCACATCTATGCTAATTACAGTCAGCATCATACTCATAGGATACAGAAAACTTTATTTTCCTCTATATAATATGCATTCACTACCTTTCGTAACTTCCAAAGTATTCATGAGACATATAACATTACATACAGAACAGCTATATAAATTCTAAGCACACTGCTAAACTTTAAGAACAGGTTATTTAAAAGAATCTAACGAATTCTACTTCCAAGAAAGGATAATGCCTAGATACTTATCAGTGTTCATGTTGTTCAAGATTGTTTTTAGAAAAGGAAAGAACAAAGAAATCCATTCATTCTGAAGGTCATCTTTGCCAGTTACTGCATACCTTGAGTATAATTCTAGCCAACTTAGCCTAGCCTACACTGCAAAGGTTTGGTAAATTTAAATAAGCTGGCAGCAAAACTTACATTACACTGGCAAAAATTATGTTTTCACCAATACAGATAAACAATTGCCATAGCTAACAAATAAAAAGTTTTAGAGTTTTTTTTTTATTTTTCTATTGTCATGTATATGTGACAATTATGCAAAATCACTGTACATAGAGGAGAAGCAAGGTCACTGGTTCAATCCCTATATTGGCCATTCACTTAAGAGTTGAACTCAATGATCCTTCTGGGATTTTTTGAAATAAAATAAATACTACCACGGTAGTCAGGAAATCAAAGCTTAAGCATACCCAAAAAATTCCCTACCAACTCCAAGATTTGCATTAAGCATGTGACTCCTTCAAAGAAATTAGAGAGCTGTGAAACACACACATGAAGGTAAAGTTGACATGAGATAAAATAAAATAAATATCCAAGTCTTACCTTGCTGCATCTGAGGATGTGGTGTATAACTTGGAGGATGTGAATATGGCATGTATCCTGCAGGACTTTGAGGAGCATATGGACTAGGCACTGGACTGTTCTGTTGTGCCAAAAATCTGTTACCAGAGCTTGTTTGTGGTGGCACAAACCGGCTAAAAAGAAAAAGAAAAAGTTTGAAAAAGTTGGAAAATGAAATTCATACAAATTTCTTATTTCTTTTAGAGGACTGAGGGAGCTGGGGGTATTTAGTCTGGAGAAAAGGAGGCTCAGGGGACACTTTATTGTTGAAAGGAAGTAACAAGCAACAGGACAAGAGGAAATGGCCTCAAGTTATTCCAGGGGAGGTTTAGATTATATATGAGGAAAAATTTCTTTACCAAAAGGTTTGTCAAGTACTGGCACAGACTGCCCAGGGAAGTGATTAAGTCACCAACCTGGAGGTATTTAAAATGTGTGTACATATGTAACTTAGGGACACAGTTTAGAAGTGGGCCTGACAGTGTTAGGTTACCGGTTGGACTTGATGATCTTAGAAGCCTTTTTCAACCTAAATGATTCTATAGGTACATGCTACTTGCTGACACTCAAAATTTGAAAAAGAACCAGAAAGTTTATGAGAAAGCTGATGGAAGACTGGCCAAATTACTGGGCCTATCCTCCTCTGAGCAGCCTTTTGTATAACTGTTACAGCAGTATTCCATGGTTTTACAAGCCTTCTTTCCCACCCTTCTGTCACATTGGTAATGTTATATATGCTGGAACACATAGTCTCCTCTCCTGTCCTCCTGCCACAGGTAGAGAATAGCTGTAGGGGTGTCAGAAGACAGGGGTATTATTTTAGCAGGAAAGAAAGTTTGACAAAATAATTTGAGGGAGGGACAACAGGGAATCCTGACTAATCAGAATACAAAGATTACTCACTAGCAAAAAGATGTTGCTTTGCCAGCTGAAGAAATTCACCCTGCTGTCAGACAAATGCAAAATATATCCTGACACTGATCACCTTCCATTCACATACTTGCAACAAGAATTAACTGTCACTGTAGATAGAATTTGCAGTTTGCTGCCCATCCCACCCCATTTAAAAGAGAATGTTACCTGGAAGGACTATGTGAGATAGTGGTTTGTTGATAATTAGAAGATGCAGGACTACCTCTCATGGAATTCTGAGACATATTAAACTGCGACATCATCATTCCTATTAAGAAGATAGCAGCATTACTTTACATGCGTTTCCTTTTTAATCAATTCAGTCTCTCATTTCAGAAATTATTATATACAAAGAGATTATAAACTTTACAAACATTGACATCTTTGACCTACAACTGTTAGAAAACATTTAAGAAAGATTGATTTCATTTAAGATGTCCATTATATACCATGACATAAAAAGAATGTTCCCTAAAGGAGTATTAATTCAAAAATAAATATCAACAGCAGTTCCCTCCTCTGTTCCTTAGCCAAAAACCTGCTAGCAAATAGCAACATTTTATAACAGGCCATATACTCCACACTCCAGACTTGTGTGTGGAGTACTCAATGTGCCAATAAGATTTGGAAACTTCACAAGTCAGAAGAACACAGAAAACTTATCTCCCATTTTTAGATCAAGTACAACAAACAATCATCTCGGGCTGAGTGGTGCAAGATATTCTACCTGCTCCCCTAATGCCCTAGCGGTTCCTTTCTACCCAGGGACAACAGCTTTCTATTTCACCTTCTCCATACTTAAAAGGAATGTTATCAAAGAAAGTGCTGAAATATTTTCAGTTGCAAAGAACCACCAGTATACCATCTGTAGTCACCAACAGCCTGTAGATTCCCACAGTCATGCTTTGAAAATTCAGGAGTTGTACTAGATGGCAAGCCACAAGTACCAATAGGCCTGGAGCTAACTTGCATCTTTATTAGGGAGAATTTAAATCAATCTTTTTTGTTTTCTCTCTTTCATACAGATATAAAGAATTTCTAACCACCACATAACACTGGAAGTTGAAATAGTACAGGTACACAAGAACCTATATGACTTTTAACCAGGTGATTTTAATTATAGAATTTAATGTCTTGCAGCTAAAACAGCATCAGAATTCACACATACACTGCAGCTTGGGAAGCCACAGCAAGTGATCCTAAGCCATGGGTAGAAGCACATCAGCAATGCAAATATTTAAACCTAAGTTTAGATAAGTGGCTGACTAATCCAGAGTGTTTGGGAGTCATCAATCTTTGCATTACTATCACTGATTTCAATTACTGCAATATTCACACAAGCAAAGCTGGTTTCAGAAATCCTCCCTGTCATCCTCTTTCCTCTTCCCCTCTCCCCAACAAAGAAGTGATGGAAGAATCCCCCAGGAATTAAGCCATTACTACCTCCTGGTAGGTATGAAGTGCTGCATTTCAAGTATTTAGCCCAGACAAACTAGCCCAGAGCAGGAGTGAAATTCTAATATTGTGATGAAAAATAAATAAATAAAAAAAATAAGAGACCTCCATACTTTAGTACAGAGGACATTTCATTGTCCAGAGTAACAGAAGTGGACTCCTCAACTCCTGCAAAATTTGATTAAATGAACGCTGGCTGCCTTGCACAGAGGCAAGTGAGGAGAAAACTCCAGAGGTGTTGAAGGCAGCATCTGGCATGCTCACTTCCCACTCACCTCTCACAGCCACTCTCACCACAGCTAGGCAGTAGTCAGTCAAACTACTAACCCTTAACATTCATGTACAGAAAGCTGACAGAATGTGCCAGTATGAGTATGAACTATGCAGTAGTTTCATTTTATGCTTAAAACAAAGACTGCACTTTTAAAATACTTGAAAAATATATGTCGTTTCTCCTCTGTAAATTTAAAACATGCTTTTGGTTTAAAATAGTATGAGAGAAAAAATAAAAAGTAATACATTTTAATGCCATTTAAAAAATCCTAAAACTTATTCTGTGACAGGCGATTCTCACCTCTTTATCTCTGTTAGGGGAGACAATCTAGATAACATCAAAAAAAACAACAAAACAAAACAAAACACTCAAAGTCCCCAGTGCCCATCCCCCTCCCCTGGCCCCACTAAAATCCCACAAACAACAACAAACAACCAAACAAACAAAAAATCCACCACAACAGTGCCTCCAAAGTTTTCTGACAGATAACAAGTCTGTCTAGTAATGATGTAATGAGAAAGGAGTAAAAATAAGCCCAAACATTTAGGCTAAAAAGGAGTTGAAATTAGTCTGTGGTCATTAACACTAAAATATCTTCTTATACATTTTTTACATTGTTGTTCATATCACACTAAGCAGCAGATTTATGGCTCCACTGTGCATTTTCATACCTTAAAATATTAAGAATTTCTTTTAAATGCAACTTTAACTTTGTTGGTAATGCTTTGTTTTGAGAAAACATCACTCTAGTAATAACATTCACATAATCACAGGATATGGGTCAGGTTGGAAGGGACCACAGTGGGTAATGCAGTCCCACCTCCTTGCTCAGTCATCCCAGAGCACACGGCACAGGATTGTGTCCAGATGGGTCTGGAATATCTCCAGCGAGGGAGACTCCTCACCCTCTCTGGGCAATCTATTCCAGTGCTCAGTCACTGCACAGAGAAGTTCTTCCTCAAGTGCAGGTGGAACCTCCTGGGCATTAGTTTCTACTCGTTCCTCTTGTCCCATTGCTGGGCCCCACTGAGCTGAGCCTGGTCCATTCTCTGATCCCTTCCTGCAGACACTGACAGACATGGATGAGGCCCCCTCTCAGCTGTCTCCGCTCGAGGCTGAACAGCTCCAGCTCCCTCAGCCTTTCCTCATAAGAGAGGTGCTCCAGTCCCTTAATCATCCTCACAGCCTCTGCTGGACCCACTCCAGGAGCTCCATATCTTTCCTGTCCTGAGGATCTCAGAATTGAACACAGCATTGCAGGTGAGGAGAGGGGCAGAATCACCTCCCTGACCTGCTGGCAATGATCTTCCTAATGCATCCCAGGATTCCATTGGCGTTCTTCATTACAAGGGCACACACTTGTCCACCAGGAGCCCCAGGTCACCCCCAGCCTGTACTGGTGCCTGGGGTTGTTCTTCCCCAGGTGCAGGACCCTGCATTTACTTTTGTTGAATTTCAGACAGTTCTTCTCTCCCAACTCTCCAACCTGTTGCAGTCCTTCTGAAGGGCTGCACAGCACTTGGGGGTATTGGTCAGCTTTGTATCCTTAAAATATACTCCCAGTCTTGACTGTAATTTTTTTGGCTCAGAAAAAAAGGATATGCGTAAATCTCTTTTAGCATTCGTACTGCCAAAGAATATAAAAACATAGCTCAAGAGCACAGAAAAAGTCTTGCATGATTAAACTGTATTACAGCATCATGCATGCTTAAGCAAAGACTGCTCACCAACAGGCAATTTTTCAGTTAAATATACACTCTTATTGAAAGCATATGTCTATAAAGTTTTTCCCTTTTACAGGCACATGTATTTTAGTTCTTCTATAGATGAAAAAAAAAATCAAAGCAACTGATGCTTAGGGAAAGATGCGTAAGATTTTAATCTTAAAAAATGCACAAGTAAATAGTTTAAAGTGAATTCTAAGTCCTTTCTGCATCCTAAGCTATGCTATGAAGACTAATCTATTGCAATATGGTATTTTAGCTGATCTTATAACAGATATCTGCTGAAAGACAAAGCCAAAGTGCTGAGAAAAAAATAATATTATGAAAACTGAAATTAAATAATAGCCTATTTTTAAATAAACAATTATGATAGCACCTAGAATTTTCTCTGTCATTTGATTAAAAAGGTCTAAAATAAAATTAACATGTTGCCCTTGTACTGATGCTGCACAGTGATGTGACACAGTCTGTCCAGACAACCTAGTAATAGAAAACAGTCTGAAAAATCTAATTATAAATCTTATCTGTATGAATCCTGTTTCAACAATGGGGCTATTATCAAACTACATGGAATAAAGGTTTGAACACTGCTGCTACTTTACCTGAAATGTAACATGCCAGCAATTTGGGGGGGACGGTGGTGCACCCAGGATACAAAACAAGTATTCAGATAATACATCTTTCTTGCAGTATTTGTTAATCATAACTGAAAACAATTGTTGTTCTAAACTTAGTGTTGAGCTACAAATCAATATGACTGTGGAAAAAACATCAGCACAGAATTCTGCTTGTGCTTTACCTTATATTCACATGTATTCAACACATAATATTTAGGTTTCTGAAGAGGCCTTTTTTCCTGAGAAATTGTACTGAACCAAGAAGTTTATTCCACATTTAATGTAATTCTTTAGCCAGGTGGTCTTTCTGTTCTTGCATTAGAAAAGAAGGCTGGAAGAAATGAATCTGAGTTCAGTTTGTCCATAGTAATGCTGGAACTGATGCTCAAGGGATTATGGTGCAGAGGCCCACCCCAGGCAGAGTAAATAGACACAGGGTCCCAGTGCCTTCTTTCCTTCTCAGTTCTGGGCATTACAAATACTGGATCACAGTACCCAGCACTGACTTCACCACATGCTGGACTCAACAGAAGACAAAAAAACAATATTCAGAAAGAAGACAGTAAGGAAAACAGAAGAGATGAATTTGAAATACTAGAAAAGAACCTAAATTTCATTCTTATGGCTGGCAAAATGCATTACATAACATCTCTACCAAACTCTCAAGTGTTCTACAAATTATAACTTCACAGAGATTACAAAATATGTTCAGAAAGCAGAAGAAAGCCCGACCTTTGCTGCCAGAATACAACAGTATACTCTCCTTTGGCCTTGGAGATCTGAATAGGATGTACTAACAGCTAACATGGCTGCCACAATTTGCCAGCATCTAGCTTAAAGATCCTCCTATTTCCAGGTAAGAGTATGGCCTTTTTCCATAGAAAATAAAGCCACACTTCACCTAGCTTTTCCAAACATTCATTACAGGGCCTTCTTCCTCTCAAAAAACTTCATGTACAGCTGTTACGGCCCGTATTTATTTAATTTAACTGGTTTATTGTTAAAGTTTTAATGTTTTGTTCTTATGTTACTCCATGTTCTCCCCGAGTTGGTTTATTCCTGAAGTTGCATCCTCCCCTAAGTTACCTTGTATGGTATTTCCCTACCCCTTGTTTCAGCTCCTTCTCTATCACTGTTACCCAGCCCCTTGTTCTGGTACTTTCCATGTCACTCCAACCTGAACCAATCCTTTGAGCATACCTCACTCTGGGTGTTCGTGGGTGTTTCCTAAACCTCAACGCCCCATTAGATCGTGTGCCCTGCCCTCTCCTCCCACTTGCCCCAGTTGGCCCCAAAGAAATGTTGTAACCCCTTCACTCCACCCCTACTGATCCCTCATTGGCTTGTGTTTGGTATCTACCCCTTGCTCTGTCACTGTATAAAATCCTGTGCACTGCAGTGCTTGGGGCTCTTTTCTGTTCCTGACCCCTTCAATGTTAATAAATCTGTTGGAACCTCAGCAACAGAGCCTCCTCCTTCTCCTTTACTCAACCCCTGACTGCAATGAGAAACCTTCCACTGTAGAGGAAGCGGCTCTGAAGGTTCAGCTGTCAGCAGAAACCCCACGCTGCAGTTGGTCCCCACACCTGGCGCAGAGCCGGTGTTCTGCGAGCTAGCCTAGGCTCTGGCGGACCATGTCATACAACTATACTTTTCTCCTCTTCTTCCTTTCTTTCAATGTTTACAATTTCACACTTACATTGCAATGTTTACACTGGTACAAGTATTCAGAATCATGTAAAATAAAACTAAATATTCAAGGAAGATTTAAAGTCTGATCTCTTTTGGTTCTCTGAAAGCACTGTTAACTTTATTAAAATAGCAACAATTATTCTTTTAAGTTCTATGTTTAATAGTTTTTTAATTCTGTACTAGTACCTCCCTTTAGCATAGGCAAAAGCAGATTTACTAAGGACAGGTAGTTTTATTTCAATGATTATCCTTAATCTATTGAATCAAGCAGCAAAAGTGTTTCCCCCTCTGAAGCACAGAATTAGCAAAAATTAGAACTAAACTAACTTGTTTTATCTTATTTCTTTCAAAAGCCTCTGCTGGAACAAATAATTTCATAAATAATGCCTCCCTTTTGCACTGGAAAAGAATTATTTTACTCTACAAAACTGGTGGGAAAATGTATGTTATCAATATTATTATCATACTAGATCAAAAAATCACACCACTATAACAGCTATTAAGAAAAAAATTAACTCTATCCAAACCAAAAGCAGGACAAGTATATGTTCTTTGTGGAACCACAATGTAAAAACTTCCAGGACAGTCACAACTCTTCCAGCAGCTGGAAAAATAATACTCTGCAACAGCTACCTCCAAACTCAGAACCTAGAGACTCTTTTCATAGTTTAAATTTCAGGATATATGTATCAATGACCTACTAAATATTTAGCACTGCCTTTCACATTTTCATTCCTGGAAATTTCTGCATTCTTTCAAGGAACATTATGTGTTCTGTCCTTAGCAAGTTCTTTTCAAATGTTGTATTGCTTTTTACTTACTAGCCTAGGTGAATGAACTTAATAAACAAATTTTATTACTTTTTCCCCTCCAAAAACACCCTAACAATTTCTATTCCCTGTGGCCTCCAGTAACACTTTTATTTATATCTCTGCAATGCTAGAAAAGCTTTATCCTCACATTGTGAAAACTCTGAAAATCTCCCTACTCATTTCATAGTTTAGTATTTAAAGAAAATATTTCAGGTGCAAATGAAGAAGTCTCAAGATCCACAAGTAGAATCTGTCTGATTAATCCTGTGCTTGGTCTCTCCCCTTCTCCATCTTTGCTATCCAGCAGTATATCTCACTAAAGATCAGAAAAGAATTAGCTATCGAAACAGTAAAATCTGTAGGGCATCACAAATTGCTGAGAAGAGGAATGGCAATGAAATGTTACATATGGTTCATTCAACCTTATTCTTTACCTCAGAACTATTAAAAGCTACCACTACAGTGATATAGTTTAATTGTACAGATTTTCAATATAGAACAAGGCATCTGTTCCCAACTTCAATTTACTAAGACAAATAAATAAACCTACCTATAAAGAAATTAAAATAAAATTATTTTAAAATAAAATCCAATCATTCATTTTAGAAATTAAACTTTGTAGAGAAAATCAACATTATTTTTTACAAAAACACCTAGTACAGTGTATTTCTGTGCTTATTTGAATACAGTCACTCTTAGATGTCATGACACATAGCTTTTATCATTATCAAATACAAGATAAGGCATAAATATCACAGTTGTGCTCCCTACATATTTGTGGTTAGTATCAGCCCCCTAAACTTACAGAACAACATAAAACTCAATCAATAATCAATCAAAATTCCTTACCGCTTTGCACTCCATATCTGTTTTGCATGCTTTTCTCCCTGAAAACATTAGGATTCCTTGCCAGGACAGCCTGCAGCAAGACTGGTATATCTCCCTCTGGATCATCACTGCCGAGGTTATCTTTCAATTCTCTGGAATTATGGAAATAAGCAAATAAAGAGGCAAATGGATTTTCAAATTATAAGAAACCATTAGTCAAGTAAAAAAACCCCAAACAATCAAAACCAATTAAAACCAAACCAAATGACAGCATTTTACTCTTAAAATGCAGAAAAAACCCCCACCAAATCTGCACTGCATCGCTGTTCTCTAAATCTACTTTTTTTCCTTTCATTCTAAAGGAATGGCAGAAAAGGTATTCCTACTAGTCTTCAAAATTATTTTCTGTTAATAAGGACTTATATATATATATGGCTGTCAGTTTTAGACTATTATAACATTTCCTATGTCCATTTCTGTATTGTGATCTTCTCCATAAAAGAAGAATGCTTTGTCATAACACCCAAAAAGTACTATTGTAGAAGTGAAAAAAAGATATGCATAAATGCAAAACATTCACATTGCAGCCCAAAACTTTGAAAACTTTTTATTTTAGAAGGGGAAATTGGCATATCTTTGACATCACAAGATTCCCTTTGAAGCTTCAAAAATTTTCTGTAAATGCATTCATATTTTCTCTTTTTCTTTGCATTGATGACTTTGAAGAGCTACTTTCATTTGACCAAAATAATAGATTGGAACACGTAGGAAAAAGATAGGGCTGTCCACATAAGGCAATTCAAAGAACACCAGTGAAAAATGAAAAAAAAAAATTGCTAGTTCAATTCTTAAATATTTTAAGTTAGATATCTAATCAGAACTGACATAGATCTTGCATGGGTGTCTCAAAAAAGTATCTTTTTGTGTAATACTGGGTATAACATTTGTCAGTGTACATAACTAACGAAAGTGGAACGCAAATGACTTTTGCACAATAAGTACCACAAAGTTTGCACTCCTAACTAGCAAGAATAGAACAAGCAGCATATCTATTAAAAAAAAAATAGTTATGCATAAGGGCTGTCAGACAATTACTAGCATTCTGATGGAAACAACTGATTCTTATACAGCAGTAATCTGCTAAGCTAGCCTAATAAAAAACCTGCATGTTCTAATTTTCAGATACTAACACCCTTCTCAATTCAGTTCAGTTTAATTTAAAGTAATAAGGATGGTGATCTGATATAGTTGAAGTTCAAAATACATACATGTGATCTGTTGACACCTGATTAAGACTGTGGATGAGCTGTGAAACCAAGTTTTCATCCCTGCAAGCCAGAAGGCAGTTCACCTCTTCAGCTATCCGTCCATTGAAAAGCAGGCTTTTTGTTGTGGTAGCAGGTAAAGGTGATGGAAGAGGCAGCTGGTTCAAAACTGTTATCAGAAAATAGAAAGGAGTTCAGAATCATTTCATGAAACAAGAGCATACAAAGACAGACACCTTACTCCCTCATGTGATTAAGAAAGAAAATCTGACAACTACATTACTTGCATTAATTACCTTGAATGTGCCTTGAAACTTGGAAAAATTAGCAAGATCAGCAAAACATTTATTAAAACAGTATAAATTCAGCTAGTTAATTGAGCCTACTCTACTGCCTCTACTCATCAAGTCCTCCATGTTTTTAGGGTAACAGGACTTGTCAATTCCAGTAACTTCTTTTCACAGAGAGAAATAAGATGAAGCAGTGACATGCCTTTCTCTTTCATGCACTCCTGACTTTCTGAACATCAGAGAAATATGACAAAGAAGCAAACACACCTAACACAAGGGCTAATCCCACCAAAGGTAATTCAGCGTTTTAAGAAACTCTTGCACCAGGAGTCTGGCCAGTAACTTCTACCAGTTAAGTATTTTGACTTAAGAACCATACCTGCAAATAATTAGTGCTGGAAAACTGACCATAACCCAGAAACTTATGATTTGCATCCTGATGGCTTGTTATTATACACACATAATGGTTCATATATACACATATAAACACATAAGCAGTATCTTCCAATTTAATAATTCAGAATATCAGAAAGACATGAAGTGGTTTTTTCCTCCCCATTGAATAAATTTGCTTTTTTTTACTATAGGCAATTAAATTCAATTGCTGGGTATATACTTTCAGTGTATTTTGAAAAGTCTTCAAATTTCAACAGCACAATAATAACAAAAGAGCTGAGAATAAGCACTTGGATCACTGAGTCCAGTTATCCTCAGACAGTCAACTGAGCTATAAACTCTTGCTTACACTTTATAAAAAAAAGATGCATCTTTGTCCTCATTTCTCTTATTGGAATGACTGTTTTAGGACTTCATTATAGCAATGATAAATCTCCTCTAAGTTTCCACTAGAAATTTATTTTTGGTCTGATTATAACCACTTGGTTTTATGCCAGCATCAGCTTTTAATGTAAATAGTTCGTTTTCTTTCCTTGCATTTTGTCTTCCTGACATATTTAAAGACAGTACACACACCTCATCTACTCATAGCCAAGAAACAAGCTTCATAAGTTCAGCTGCTTATTTCCATTCTAGCAGCCACTCTTTGCACTTGTTATTTAGAGCAACTTTTTTGTACTTTGTCCAAAACTAAGGAACTAGGTTTCAAGAACATTCAGAACATTCCACAACTCTCTATCTGAACATCAGTCTCTCTCTCTCCAGTGATGATATGTATGTTTTAGAGAAGTATTTCATCATTTATATGTTTTTCTCTATTTGTTATAATGGATATGTTACCAAATGATATTCCAAATCACGAATTCCTATATTTTTTGGTTTGGGTTTACTTAAAGGCACTTTTTTAAACCTACATGTTTCAATTAGCATATTTTGTTTGAATGTATTTTTTAAATTCTAGCAAGGACAAAAAATATTTTAATACCAAATCTGATTTTGAACAGATTTACTTTTAGGAACTTTAAAAATAAAACTATTTTTAGTATTTTGAAAATGCAGGTATATTTAGTGAAGAAGTAGAAGGGAACATAGGCAAAAACAAAAAAAAAAAAGAGTACTTACGGTCTGTAACACTAGCAATCCCTGCAAGAGTAGTGATGGGAACATGAGGCATATCCCCATTCATCCTGAAGTTCTGGGATGGTAGCGACTACACAGATATTTTAGTTCAGGTGCCAGCTATCATTACTTCCCATCTCCCAAGCACTTAAAAAACAAAACAAACACAAAAAAACACACAAAACCAAAGTAAAACTATCAGTTTACTTAAAATAATTTTAAATTCAATAACATAAATGAAACATAGACCATAATCTCAGATGCATAGTAAGCAAATTTTGTCAAAAGGGGGTAGAACAATGTAGAATTTAAATATCAAATTGCATTAAGCAATCAAATGGCAAGCTTCCAGTTTCAGAAGCAGAGTCCATTACCAAAAAAGATGCAACATAAGGAAGTCAAAAGACAATTTCCTCAGGTTATACGATACCAATGCACAAATTAGCAACAAAACTTGTTTTGCCTCATAATGCAGTGGACAGCACTTAAACCATAATCAGTTTAAGCAATTAGCTACTATATTCACTTCCCAGTTTTGGAGGAAATATTTTTCATATAAGAAGCTAGCAAAAACAAAAGGAATAATTTACAGGTGCAAATGTCAAACAGTAAGCAAAGTGACAAATACATCTTAGTATATTTTTGTCATGGTTTAACCCCAGCCAGCAGTTAAGTGCCATGCAACTGCTCATTCCTACCACCCACCCACCCCAGTTGGGATGGGGAAGAGAATCAGAAAAAGGCAAAAACCCATGGGATAAGAATAGTTTAATAATTTAAATAAAGTAAAATATACTACTACTACTGCTAATTATAATGAAAAGGGAGATAAAAAAGAGAGAGGAATAAAACCCAAGAGAAACAAGTGATGCACAATACAGTTGCTCACAACCCACTGACAAATGCCCAGCCCGTTCCTAAGCAGTGATCAGCCTCTCCAGGCCAACTCTCCAAATTTATATATTGGGCATGACATTCTATGGTGTGGAATATCCCTTTGGCCAGTTTGGGTCAGCGGTCCGAGCTGTGCTCCCTCCCAGTTTCTTGTGCAGCTCCTCTCTGGCAAAGCCTGAGACACTGAAAAGTTCTAGACTCAGGGTAAGCAATGCTCAGAAACAATCAAAACATCAGTGTGTTATCAGTATTATTCTGTACTGAATCCAAATCACAGTGCTATGCCAGCTACTGAAAAGAAATAAACTCTGTTCCAGCTAAAACCAGGACAATTTAAAAAATGGTAGTAGTTCAAAATTTATCTGAATATATCACTTTAATATTAAATACTCTCTGGTCAAACTATTACTAGAAACTGTTTCACCCCCTCCACAGAAAGAAAAGGTTTAGTCACCACTGAACTAGTTTATTTCCTGTAAAGCAGCATAGTTTATATTCAACTACCGAAAAGGAATTTGTTCATCTAGTTTTGACTCATTATAGAGATCTCAATTTTAAGGAAGTCCACACTATTTAAAACAAACAAAAGAACAAAATAAATCCAACCACCACCAACCCCCCCCTCAAAAAGAGATCATCACAATAATTTGAACTGCATTTCCAAAACAGAAATTTACAAATACCACACATTACAATCCATTATTGTTATACTAAGGAAATGAAAAAAATGAGCATGACTGTGGTGGCTAAACAGCAGGCCTGTAGAAGCCTCATAGAATTAATTCTGGCTTAGTCCAAGATAGCTGTAAGAAAGCTACCAGCCTCTTCTAAGAATAGAACCCTGCAACGGTGAAAACCAGCTTGTTTCCCTGAGAAAGAATCCTAGGACTGAGACAGTTTGCACCTCTGTCAACTATTCCAAACCCTGGAAGAGGAAAATGCAAACAATATCTCAAAACAAACTCTTTCCTGCACGTACACATCTCGAGTGGACGGGCCAATCAAGACAGAGTAACAGATTGTTACTGACCAACTGAGGATAGACACAAGATATTTGTAAAACTCTATATAAAGGGATGAGTGAAATAAAACTGTAGCTTCTTTCGCTCCATGAAAAGTGTGTCTCGTCTCTCTAAAATAAGGTCAACAGCAACACATGATATTTTCTGAAGACAAAATAAATTAAAGTACCTTGTTGCATATACATTTACCTATAATGGTGTTGGGAGTAGGATTCCTTTCTTAAAGAATTTTTTCCCAAAAAAAAGTTGCTAAGAAGCTGATTGCTGGGTGCTTGTGGGCACTTACAAGTACTTGGAAGAGACAAAGGAAGTAACTGTCAAAAAGAGGGTGGCACCGACTACACCTCTCTCTCAAGGGCTCAGAGAGAACAGGGGGAGTTCAGCTCAGAGTGACTTTCGTGGGTCCCCCGGGCATTCAGACCCTGGTCTCTCCCTGCCCTGCCAGGTGCTGCTGCCCTGTTGCCCTGAACCCGCTGCTGCTTCAGTTTTGCTCTGAGTTGCTCCATGCTTTTTCTCCTGCCTAGCCGGGACAGTTTTCTACATCACCAGCTACTGCCACCAAGCTTCAGATACACCTCATCCCTCGGGACTCCTGCTTGCCCCGGAAAGGTGCCAGCATGAGAGAAAACTGTGACTGTTTCCTAACTCTGTTTGTTGTTAATACTATAGTTATTGTTATTTTGTTTATCATGTTAGACTCACTAGTAAAGAACTGTTATTCCTATACCAATTTCTTTGCCTGAGAGCGCCTTTAATTCCAAAATTATAGCAATTCAGTGAGAGGAAGTTTGCATTCTCCATTGCAAGAGAGGCTTCTGCTTTTTCCTAGCAGGTACACCTGTCTTAAACTAAGATAAATAGACACGCTCCTGTGTTACTTCATGAAAAACTAAGACTTCTTCTGTCAGCATTTATGTTGTTTACTTAAGATTCTGAAATAGTGATTTGTTAGTACGTACTTTACAAGTCAACAGTTTTGTAAATTATATATACAATACATATAAACCAAAATATCACTGGCAGTTCATTAATAATCTTTATCTCATTCTTTCTTATGCCACACCAATGACAAAATATAATACCACTGCTAGTACATATGTACAGATTCCAAACAAAACAAAGAAATAATGTTCTAAGTATTTTTCCTGCACAAAGTTTTAATGAACCAGTGAATTTAACTTTTCAGTGTTTCCCTATTGATACACAACTAAATTATTTTGGGTGGGAGTGGGGGTGGTGTGATGTGGCAAGGGACAACACAACCAGTACACAAAACACTGCCATCCAACACTGAGTTAACTTCCTTTGCTGCACCTGCCACAAGCTCATTCCCACCACTAAATTACATTTGTTTTTTAAAAATGTAATATATTACAGGTGCAGAAATCTAGTTAAGGAAACTGTTGCAGATAGATACATGCTGTGTGAGTTGCTGCATTTGGGTTTTTTTTTTAATCCAGGAGAAAACAACCTTCAAACACACAGAGCAGTTTCAAATGCTACTTGATACTGAAGCTTCTTTACCTGAAATGAATACCAATTGTCATGGGTTGCAGTGCAAAATGCAACCAAAAGTGTATATTCTATAACTATCTGTTGAAACTGGGGTGGGGGCGTTGTAATCTTCTGTCAATGGGCCAACTGTTAAAA
>VZTB01013675.1:575-10751 GCA_013397245.1 Thryothorus ludovicianus | reverse complement strand
TTTTTTTTCTCTCAGTCTCAACACTTCAGGAGGATGAGGCCGACATGCTGCTAACAGAGACCACGTGGCAGCAGGAGGACACAGCAAGTTACATTCCTAATACAGAATTCGAATCAGATTAACCTTTCGACATTGTAAGACTGTAAAAACTGTTTCAATCAATGATAAAACTTAACCCTTGAGGTCAGTAAGAAAGAAGTTTGATTTCAAATGGAAGGACTGAAGAGAATGCTTTAAACTTAGATTTAAATACTTTTGTAAAGCTATGGTAAAGATATATATATATCTGATATATCAGACTTTGTTCATTTTCTCTGTGACAGATAGAAATGTATTGAGGGAAAGTGGAAACTTAGTGCAACTGTGGGTTGGAATATTGGTAGTTGAGACAAATAGATATTACTGTGATTTAAGGAGAAACTTAAAGAGAAATGAGAGGAATGAAAAAATAGTAAAGAGACCTTTTTGTTTCTAAAGATAAATGAAAAAAAACTGTTGTATACTAAAATAGCTCATTCTTAAAAGTAACACCCCAATAGTTAATGTAGTCTATGAAAGCAGCTGTATAAAAACTACATAACAAAAAAAATGCTTTGCCACTACAAAATAATTTTATTTCTCCAAGCAGTTATTTTCGTTTGTGACAAAGCTACAAGAAAACCTGTTTTCTTGTGGAAAAAAAGTCTCCATAGCCCAACAAAAGAAACTCTTCTCTCCAAGTGAATTAAAGTTAAGACTGTTTTTAAAGGTAGCAAACTGACTAGAAGTTGTGAGCTTTATCTTCGCATTGTCAGTGAAAAAAGAAAAAAAGGTTGTCTGGAATTTTGTTCTGATTATCTCATTATTATTATTATTTTCTCCTTTAGCTTTGTTAATAAAGTTTTCTTTGTATGTTTTCAAGTTTGAATCTGCTTTGCTTTCTTTCCTTTTAATCCTATCTCACAACAAAAATAAACCCCCAACATTAATTAGTGCATTAGCCAAGAAAGACCAAATTAATCCCACGACAACTATTGAGATAGCTCAGTTGTTGCCTTAAAACATGGAGATTAAATTTAAGCAAACGGAAAGAAATCTTGCACCTGTGGTTTCAAAATAAGATATTACTGGCTCTTTCTCATTAAAAAAGGAGCACCAGATCAAGTTCAACTGATAAGGTAGCAAAATCTAAACCAAAAATTGGTATGTTTCAAAAACTTAAGCAATATAAAATACACATTATTTTTGCAGTTATGTTCACCAGTTCTGCAAAAGAAAGCAGCTAAAACTGTCAAGGAGAATCCAGTTATTCAGGGATTTTATTACTGCTCCTTTACATCTTTTTAAACAATAAGTATCTTCTTTATGAGCCTTTCAACATCAAAGATTCTGACACTACTGAGAGCTACTGAATTATTTTTGTTCTGCAGAAGTGAACATAGAATTAAACTGTAAAATCTTAACTTTGCTTGGAAGCAACATAACTGAGAAATTCAAAGACAAACAAAAAACCTCAAGCTACTTCAGCAGTTCATACATTTATTTCCCATCTGTACTACATATTTCTCATGCAACTTCCATTGAAACAAAATGTATATCTATAATTACTCTTTTTGGTGAGCACAGCATTTTCAATGTTTCAAGCAGCAGCTGATATTAGATACAGTCCACTGTATTCAAAAACGTATAGAAAAGCAAGAGCTATTAAAAGGGTTTGGTAAGTCAGCTCCATCAAATGGAAAGCATTTTAGGTTGCAACACACATCTTTGTTAACAAAATAGTTGTGACAGAGGAAGTAGTAACTTGAGTTTTTTTCAACTTCTTGACTGTCAATTATGTTAGCTGGTAGTAGCATTATCCTTTTCTAAAAGCAACTGTGTACTTAAATTACTTATTTTTTTAAGGACTTTTAATTAGTTTGGTTCTTAACCAGGCTGAAAACTTAGTGACTAAACACTGGACCAAAATCTATTTAATTCAGGAGTCTTTTTCCATTTTTAATCTTGCCCTTCTGTCTTTGAACATTCTCAGATGATTGATAACCTTTATAAAACAAAATTGGCAAGAAATATACCTATTGATTAAGTAGCCGATTTTGCAGAAGACTTGACATCACATCATTTTTGCCTCTGAAAAACAATTAAAATACCTCTAAACTTCTTTAATACATACTAAGAAAACCGATGCACAACTATAACATTTCTTTAAAGATATGCAATAAATACCAATGGAAAACTGTATTTCTGAATATCTCCAAGGATGGAAATTCACTGAGAATTTATTTCCCTTTAAATTCAATCAGTATTTCCCTTACTGCACAAGGCAACTGTAGCTTCTTTTGTTATGCACCTCAGAGGCGCTTGTCTTCATCCTCTGTATAAATACTCATTAGCTAGTTAAAGGCAACATTTCAAGCCCTCTTAGCTTTTTTATTTTCACCAGGGTAAACAAACCAAACCACCTCAGATTCTTCTACATTTCATGCTCCAGTCCCCTAACCATCTTGGTGTCCCTCTGTCACATTCCCTCCAGTTTGTTAGCACTCTTTTTTTTTTTTTTTTTAACTGATCATGTCATTTACATTCTGGTTTCACACCATTTTTGTCCTCACAGGCTAGAGCTTACTTCATTGTTACAGTTGTCTTCTCAGCATTTTGAGTCCATTTTTTCATCTTTTCCCTTCAACCAGCTTCTATTTCTACCCTACTATCTTGCAGCTTTAAGACTTGGCATAGCTTTTTCCCCACTTGATGCTACATATCACTTACACACTATCTCACAACATGCTACATTCCACCTCCTCCATGACATCAATAAAGCCAGTTCCCTCTATGATTAGCCCCCTTCACACTAACAGCCAAAAGCTTTGTTCTCTCTTCTGTATACAAAGTATATTTCCAAGATTTACCACAAGTCCTTTGCATCCTTGTTGTGGTTTAGGAATGGCACTCCAAAACTACAAGCCACTCATCTCCCTGCCCCTCCAGTGAGAGAGACAAGAGGCAGAGATTATGGGTTGAGATAAGGACAATTTACTAGAAACCGAAATGACATAAGAAACAAACTGTAACAGCAACAATATTAATAACAAAAGTATACAAAAAGAGGATGATTTACATCCAAAAAATTCTCACCCAACCCAAACCCATGAAGTGGACCCTGAGACAATAAGCAAAATGGCAGAGAGACCCTCTGTATCCATACTTTTTCTCCCAACCACCAGCCACACACCTTTCTTGGAAGTAAGAATTCCTTACTTCTGCCACCCAGTGATGATCTGAGTGGTATAGAATAACAACCTAGACACACCAACATGGCTCCAGGCTTTGCCTCCTCACAGCCACTGTGAAAAATTAACTGTCCTGGCAGAAAATCAGGACAATCCTCCACCCTGAAATCTCTTGTGAACAATATTCTCTTTGAAAGTATGGAACACTTGTTGATTGTCATACACAAGGTACAACTTGCATACCTTACTTATTTAAACTTGTAAACATAACTATACTTACCTACTTTGTGTATCCAAAAATGTATCCATCTTTCCTGAGACTGAAAGGTTATTGCAACTTTCAGTTCAAAAGGCAGTTACGCAGCTGAAGTAATGAGCTACTCTCATCATTTTTGAAAACTGCTAAATTCAGGAATTTATTTTATTATTTTCCTGATGAACTGCAGAATGAGTTTTAATTTAGCTTGGTACAAGAACTGTGGTCATCAAGATTTTCTCTATGCATATATTGTCAATATTCTAGCTTAGGGCTGCTCTTCAGGCTACTGTGCATCAGGTAAGCTAAGGTAACTGCATGTGACTTCCTGAAGCTTTGCAACTGAAAAACAGTAAAAGTAAAAATATATCTCTGTCAATATCCAAAACTATTATGCTATCACACATTGACAATGGAAGTTTAGCACTAGAAAACATCTGCTTTATACATTAGCAAGCTTTCCGTTTCATTTACTTTATGTTGCCCCCCTCAAGGTAGCTGTGGACTGGATGAGGTCTCCCCTCAGTCTCCTCCAGGCTGAACAAACCAAGGGACCTCAGCTGTGACGTGTAAACCTTGCCCTCAAGGCCCTTCATCATCTTGGTCACTCTCCTTTGGATGCTCTCTAATGGCTTTATATGTTTTTTTATATTGTGGCATCCAGGACTTGAGGTGAGGTCGTCTTAACGCAGAGTAGAGTGGGAAAATCCCCTCCCTTGCCCAACTGGCAATGCTGTTCCTGATGCACCCCAGGACACGGTTGGCCCTCCTGGCTGCCAGGGCACTGCTGACTCATATTCAGCTTGCCATTGACCAGGACCCCCAGGTCCCTTTCTGTGGCACTGCTCTCCAGCCTCTTCTTACCCAGTCTGTCCATATACCCAGGGTTGCCTCATCTCAGGTGCAGAATCCAGCACTTGTCCTTGTTAAACTTCATATGGTTGGTGGTTGCCCAGACCTCTAGACTATCTAGATCACTCAGTAAGGCCTCTCTACCCTCAAGGGAGTCAACAGCTCCTTCTAGTTTAGTATCAATGGAAAGCTTAACATACATTCAACTCCTGCATCCAGATAATTTATAAAAACATTAAGGAGTACTGGCTCTGCAATATGTATTTTATATTGCAAGTTTGGATTTGATAAGAGAAACAGGAGTCTGGATCACCTCACTGTTATTTTAATTTAGACCATTCACAACATAAATTCATTGAAATTTTCTAATATATTGTATACATAAACAGAAAAGTGGGAGCAAAAGTTGTATGATCAGTTGGCAAAAGTTGTATGATCAGTTGACAAAAGTTAGTCCCAAGACTTTCTCTAAATGAATGCATCAGGAAATAGGAAGAACAAACAGAAAGTAATATAAAAAACAATAAATTTTAGGACAACCTGAGACTCAGAGATGCTGAGTGAAAGTAATGACACTACAGGTGCTGACATAAAGCACAGAAAAAATTCGATGTAACAGCTGAACTGTTTCAGTGGCTTACTGACACTGAAACCTATTGTTTTCACAGCACTCTGATTTGTTATTCATTTCAGTGAGAAAGGATAATATAGTAAATAAATAGGAGAGTTAGAAGAAGATGGTCTAATCTTATTATGAAAATGGGCACTCAAAAAGAAACCTGTATATTAAATTTTTCATGCAAGTAAGGGTTGGATTGAGAAACAGGAAAAAACACTAATCATTTCTTTATCTCCCTTTCCTGCTTCCTATGCATTTGCAACTGCTACAGCAAGAACAAATATGCCTCCTTTCCTACTACTGTTGCTACTGCCAACTGTTGAAAAATACTATTTTGCAAAAAACTTTCCTCAAATTCACATATTCTGTCTTACTGTTTTCCTTTTCTCTCAGTTCTATTCATTGACCAGGTTGCCTTCCACACTGTCCCCCACTGCTTCATGCAAAGATCAAGAAGAAACTAGGATTAATCCTGCTCCTTCTGCTCTCTCAGGACAAGAGGGTAACACTAGTTTACTCAACATAAGCATTAGTAGAAACAGTGGTGACAAAGTGATGAAATCTTTGAGAGCACAGATGTGCTGAATTCTACTGTCTAGCCTGCTAGTATTTCCAAATTCTTAACTATTATACAGTAATAATTTAAACTTGAGATGTTTACCAGACTCCAGATATACATGGGCAAATAGCTACAAAGAAAAAGAAAAAAAAGGAGGGAAAAAAAAAAGAGACAGGGAAAAGTCATGGGAACTTGATTGTCAATGATGAAAATTATTTGCTAATGAAAGGCATCTCATCTCCAAGTACTATAGACTATCTGGTGATCTAAAGTAGATTTTTTTGTTTCACCTGTTGCTACCATCTTATTAAGAGTTGGTCTACATGGAAAAACTGGTCACTTCAAACACTCACATACAAATTTTCAGTCCACTGTTAAAAACCCTACTGGTCCCATGTACCAGACAAAAGCCTTGAGCTATTATAGCCTAATCCTAGGGATACCCATACCTCTAGCAGGATAATTTTATAATGACAAGCATCAATATGCCAAAAATCACATACAACAATAATGTAAAATAATCTGAATTTTAAATAAAACCATATATGATATCCACTTTATTTTAAAGATATACAGTTACTATAACATCCACTATTCAAATTGACTTAAGAATTTCTAACACATTGTTTTGTAGTCCACAAAACCTTACCTTGCACCTTGTGCAATACAGCAGCATAACACTGGCAAGTCCTGGCTTTTTTCCCTGGTACTATTGTAGAAAAAAAAAATCTAAGACTTAAACAAGTTACTAAAATTTCTATTTTTATACTGTATAAAAATCACTCCCGTTGGTCTCTGGAGAATCAAACTCCAGCTGGTGTTTCACTTGCCATCAAACCCATACCAATTCATTGAAAGTTTTGGTCTACTGAATACACTGACTGAAAAAAAAATACCAAACAAACCTTTAGTAGCTGACCTCTAGAATATCTGTATATATGTAAATGATTAACCCATTATGTAACACTGTGCAGACAGCACTCATGGATACATAGCATACTTCAAATTAAATCCTCACCGTCCAATGAAAATGGTTCATTTTGTACAGGTTCCTATTTCAGATATTAAGGGCAAGCTCTTCTCTAACTTGAATTCCATTTAGTGAACATCCTGACCTCCTAATCCAAATTATGCATACATGCCTACAAAGCAGTAAGGGCCTCTGGGTGAAACTTCAGGAATACTTGGGCAATGCCACCTACACTGTAAGGTAATCTTCTTCCAGAAGCTTAATGACTCAAAATGATTTATGACTCATGAATAACAGCACTAGTAAATAAAAAAATAAGTAGCACTCCTATAAAGAGGACCTGGCTTCAGTAGCAGTACTTTTCAGAAATATTTATGGGTGTTGCAGACTTGTTCACTGGCCTGTCAAGGAGTAGAGTTGTCTGGATTTTAGGTGTTGGGGGTTGGGTTTCTTTCCTTCAGAATTTTTTTTCCAGAAGTTGCTAGGGAACTAATCACGGGATGCTTATGGGTACTTAAGAAAGAGAAAAGAAGTAGATGAAGTTGGGAGAGGAGTGTGGCATCTGGCTACACTTTTCTCTATGAGAGTTTTCTTCTGGAGGGACAGTGACATCTGGAGAATAGAGGCAGGTGAAGGACCAGGGTTGGCCCAGCCGCTCTCTCGCTCTTTGGCATCAGAGTCAACAGCCAGGCTGTCGTGTTTTTACTATGGGGAGATTTCACTGGCACCGCTGGAGCTCGGCCCTGAGGGACCTATCACCGTCTGCTCATGTGTGGGAATCCTGAGCCTCGCCTCTTCCCTGCCCTGCTGGGAGCCGCGCCGCCGCTGCCCCGTGCCCGCTGTTACTTCGCTTCTGCTCTGGGTTTCTCCACGCTGTGTCCTGCACCCTCCTGCCTTGCTGGGATGTTTCCACAGCTCCAGCTACCACCGCCGAACTTCTGATATATCTCATCCAGCACCCCAGGACTTTTTGCTCACTCTGGTCAGCTGTAGACAGTAAGCTGCACCAAAGGGGAAAGTGCCTATGGCAGAGAAAACTGTGACTGAGTCCCTGGTTCTGTTTGTTGTTAATGCCATAGTTATTGTTGTTATTTTGTGTTATCTTGATATACACACTAGTAAAGAGCTGTTATTCCTATCCTCACACCTTTGCCTGAGAGCCCCTTAATTTCAAAATGATAACAATTCGGAGAGAAGGGGTTTACATTCTCCATTCCAAGGGACCCTCCTGCCTTCCCTAGCAGACAACTGTCTTTCAAACTACTACAGAAGGAAATAGGCAAAGATGCTCAATCAATATAAAATGTGTTAGAGGGGGAGAAACACTTGTCCATTAAACTGCAGTAGCTGTTTCCAGCTTTTAGCAAAATGCTTAAATTCTGTGAAAAAGGAATTAGGTTAATACAATGACAGCATCCTTAAACCTCTTTCTCCTTTACATCTTTTTTTAAATAACCTTTACAAAATTAAACATATGATCAACTTTCCTAAGAACAAGCATTTAAAAATTCTATAATTTCTGATGCAGTTTGGTTTTGCTGCTTTTCTTCCACTCAATTACAAAGAGAAAATTTTTGAACACAACATATGTAATCTGAAAGCTGAAAAACAGAAATCTGAAAAAATCTCTAATTCTTATAATTCAAAAAAGTTGTACAGAACATGACATCACCATGTCAGTAAGGATAGTAAAACGGAGAGAATCAAATTTAAACATAACAATGACAGGAAAAGCCAAAGAAATATTAAAAAAATTTATATTATACATAATTAACAGAAAATTTAATGTGTCTAGGTTGTCTATATTCATACCTCTTTTTCCTAAAAGAATTTTTACTTGCATTGTCTAAAACCACCAAAGCTGTAAGCCACACTAGTGTCAGAAGTAAGAAAAAGCTATGTCAAGTAAATAATTTATACCTAGTTTTGTCACTTCACCTAAATAGCTAAGTGATCTCACATCTAACAAATGATAAAGCAATCAAAACTAAATGATCACACCCTACCTTAAATGACAGCAGTCT
Source organism: Thryothorus ludovicianus (assembly GCA_013397245.1). Taxonomy (NCBI): domain Eukaryota; kingdom Metazoa; phylum Chordata; class Aves; order Passeriformes; family Certhiidae; genus Thryothorus; species Thryothorus ludovicianus. The sequence continues at coordinate 2,262 of VZTB01013675.1, read as the reverse complement.
GTTCACACCACTAAACTAAAACTTACCATATAATTGTGCCCCACTGGACGTGCTGTTTGTGAACAGAGAAGAGCTGGTGTGGGATATGACAACTGGAGGCCATCTTGGGCACAGTGATCATGAAATGATAGAGTTTTCTGTTCTCAGAGAAGCAAGCAGGGGGGTCAGCAGAACTGCCACCTTGGACTTCCAGAGGGCAGACAGGCCTGTTTGGGAGCCTGGTTAAAACAGTCACTTGGGAGGCAGTCCTGAAGGGCAAAGGGCTCCAGGAAAACTGGATGTGCTTTAAGAAAGAAATCTGAATGGAGCAGGAGCAGGCTGTCCCCATGTGCTGAAAGACAAGCCAGCAGGTAAGACTGGCCTGGCCGAACAGAGAGCTTCGAATGGAACTCAGGGAGAACAAGAGAGTGCATCACCTCTGGAAAAAGAGGCAGGCAGCTCAGGAGGATTACAAGGATGTTGTGAGGTCATGCAGGGAGAAAATTCAAAGGGCCAAAGCCCAGCTAGAACTTCATCTGGCTACTGCTGAAAAGGACAACAAAAAGTGGCTCTACAAATACATCAGCAACAAAAGGAGGGCTGAGGAGAATCTCCATCCTGTACTTGATGTGGAGGTAAACATAGTGACAAAGGATGAGGAAAAGGCTGAGGTGCTTAATGCTTTCTTTGCCTCAGTCTGTAATACCAAGACCAGTTGTCGTCAAAGTACTCGGCCCTCAGAGCTGGAAGACAGGGATGGAGACTGGAATGAAGACCCCATAATCCAGGAGAGAATGGTCAGGGACCTGCTACACCACGTAGACACACACAAGGTCATGGGGCAGAATAGGATTCACCCAAGAGTACTGAGGCAGGTGGTAGAAGTGCTCATTGAGCCACTTTCCATCATTTACCAGCACTCCTGGCTAACTGAGGAGGTCCCAGGTGACTGTAAATTGACAAATGTGACAGCCATCTATAACAAGGGACAAAAAGAGGATCCAGGGAGCTACAGGCCTGTCATCCTGACCTCACTACCTGGGAAGGTTATGGAACAGATCATTTTGAGTGCAATCACATGGCATGTGCAGGACAAACAGGGCATCAGGCACAGCCAGCAGGGGCTTAGGAAAGGCAGGTCCTGCTTGACCAACCTGATCTCCTTTTATGTCCAGGTGACTCACCTAGTGTGTGAGGGAAAGGCTGTGTGTGTGACTATCTGCACTTCAGTAAAGCCTTTGATGCTGTCTCCCACAGCATTCTCCTGGAAAAGCTGGCAGCCCATGGGTTGGACAGGTGCTCTCTTCACTGGGCTTGCAACTGTCTGGATGGCCAGGCCCAGAGAGTGGTGGGGAATGGAGCTACATCCAGTTGGCAGGCAGTCCCCCGTGGAGTACCCCAGAGCTCATTATGGGGGCCAGTCCTATTTATCATCTTCATTGATAATCTGGACAAGGGGATCAAGTGCACCCTCAGTAAGTTTGCAGAGGGCACCAAGTTGGGTGGGAGTGTTGATCTTCTGGAGGGCAGGAAGGCTCTGCAGAGGGATCTGGATAGTCTGGAGCAATGGGACAAGGCCACTTCTTTGAGGTTCAACAAGGCCAAGTGCCAGGTCCTGCCCTTGGGTCACAACAAGCCCATGCAACTCCAGGCTGGGGCAGAGTGGCTGGAAAGCTGCCCACAAGGAAAAGGACCTGGGGGTGCTGAA
>VZTB01013674.1:38811-67415 GCA_013397245.1 Thryothorus ludovicianus | reverse complement strand
CCATGCGTCCCGCACAGCGACAGGGCTCAATCAACAACAGTGCAGAGCAGAGAGGAAGGAACTTGATTAAACTTGTTTTAAAGTCCGGGCAGGCAACAAACTTGCGGCTAATTTCAGCTTTGGTAGAATGGGGCTAAGGTTGACACAGTGTTTTAAGTGTATTTAGAAAGTATTTAAAATACAAATATATCTCCCTGTGCAGCTTCAACTCAAAAGCTGTTCTGCAGAAGAGCAAAATACTAGACCAAGATGTTTTTTACAAGAAAGACTAAAAAATGGACATAAAAGCTTTGGACTTTTCATTTTGCAAAAACATTATTTTTGGGACAGTGTTCCTTGACATTGATTATAACATTTTAGAAGAGACTTTCTGTAGCAGTCTAATTTATCCATACAAAGACCTCATCATTGCTGTTTTAAGAGCATAGGAACAGCTTTTTTTTTTTCAGTTAAGATACCTTATTACATGCTGTTTGTGAAATAAGTTTAGGTTTAGTCTTTACAAGAGAAAAAAAGCGGTAACTCTATATGAGATTGGAGGGAGGGGGAAATCAATATTCTCTCCTATGCTCTTTCATAGAGAAACCTGGACATACAGGAAAACAGCTCCACAAAGTCTTAAAACAAGAGTGGCATTTAAAGGTGGCAATTAAAAACATTTTCCTACCTGTTTTCATACCTTTAAGCATACCAATCATCTGTCCACCTTTTTTTTTTTTTTCTGCATAAAAATGATGTTTATTTCCTCGGGATAACTACATTTTTCGGGAAAAAAATAAGTATATAATCCATATGACCTTTCAGTGAATGGTGTCTCTCCAGTCTGTAATCTACATACAATTTAATTCAGGAGAGTACATAAATAGCACAGAGGTGCAGAATATCTGTGCAGCCCAAGCAATTGTGTGTGGTGTGGGATAAACGAAAGGGGGGCCCACTTAACCCTAAAAAGGAGGGAATTCACAAGTTAACTGAAGTAGTAGTGGGTAGAAAAAATAACCTCCCAAGTTATGCAGTTCCCCTGATTCCTAACTAACCACAAAGGTAAAATCTATGCTTAGAGGAATATCATTAATGTCTTTGAAGTACAAATGCTCCAAAAGTGTCTCCCCAGGCACACAAAATGGATCCGGGTTCAGGCAGCTGCTGGGACACAAAGAGTGCACAAAGAGTGCAAAGAACACAACCAAAAGCAAGGAGTGGGCAAGATGCAAGGACACAGTGTTTCATGCAGAAAAACTGAACTCAGATATCTGTTTAAAGTGGGTCATCTACAACAGAAGGCTCATCAAAGATCTGTAACTCTAGAGAAGCCAATTTTGGACACTGAGACCACATCAGTTCATCAGCCCCACAGAATGAGTCCAGCACTTCTAAGAAGACCTGGAAATCTGTGACCTTCCCAGAAATAATAAGGTAATTGTAATTTCTTATTAGAAGATTCACAGGGAGTTCAGTATGACTGAGAAATCTAGCCCTAACCAGACTGAAGGCTGAACATCTCTGCCAATACTACTTGGATTGTGGATCAAGGGTTCTGAGCAAATTCTCATACTCCTGCATCAAATTCAGCTTAGCTTTCTAAGTTCTCTATTCCACCTATGAAAACGTGGTTTACATTATTCTTTGTTGTTCTACAAAAGAGAAAGGGATGGATGCGATACATAACAGATTAATTTTAAAGTGCACTGTTGCTCTCCAAATCAGTATTGCAGCAACTCAACATTTACATTTCCAAGGCATTTGTTTATCAAATCAATTGCTAAACTCAAGAAGTGCATTAGCATCACACAGTTTGATAAGGAAAGCTGTAGGTACAGAGCAAGGACACCATATATTTCTCTGAAACAGTACTCAGACATGCTCAATTAAGTCACCCTGGATGCAGACTGAGACACCTCAATCTGATGAGTAGTTAAGCAAACTTTCAATGAAGACATGGAAGAGATAACAGACTACCCCTAAAACTACAGGAAACCAAGTACAGTAGGCAAGGATGGTGTAGTAAACACTATTTCTTTCCAGTGGCACAGTGACTGAACAGAAAGACTGGTGAATCACAATGAAGAAAAACTTTTCCCTCCTTATAGATTTGATTCATATTTTTTGAAAAATGGCTTGTCACAGAACTTTGAAATTTATGCAGTCTTTGAGTGAGGCAGTATATATGATGCCTTTGGTGGTGACAAGTGACAATTATGACCTTGTAACAACAATCCTGTGTGGTCACACTTTTTTCCCTCACCTCCTGCACAACACAAACAGTTAGAGAATACACCTTGCTTCAGTTAATATGAGCAAGTGAAATACTGAAAGTAAAATTCCATCTGAAAAGAGAAGAAAATGATAAAACAATCAGAGACTGGAAAAACTGGCGCCATCACTGCCAGAATTGAGTCATCTCAGACCCTTGCTCAGCACAAACTTCGATCCACTTGGGTAAACCTCTCATTTTGGCTCCTAACTAATTTAAATGGAGAGGAAGAATAGCAGAAAATACAGTATTTTATTCCTTTCTCCTCCACCTAAAAAAACTCCAGTGAATTCCTGAAAACTGAAAGAAAGTTGGAATCCTCTGGTTTCATTTTATGAGGTAGACTGGGGAGGGGGGAAGCATTTTGATACCAGTTAGCAGCAATCATCTCACTAACTGCTATGATAAACCATGTCTTATGTCTTTATTTCCCAGGTCCCCCACCTCTGAAATGCTAAATACAGCTGTCCATACAAGGAGGCATTCACTTTTTTAGTTCAGTGCAAATGGTTTCAGAGATGAGACATACTCTGTGTTCTTCTGCAAGCTATTTGCTTCGTTGTTCCTGCTTTAAAATAGAGGTCATTCTGACTGAATGTCCTTATTTGCTATTTTTTCATTACAAGCTTCTCACAAACAGCTTAGAAGAGCCAGTTGTAGGAAGAAGAGCCATGCAGGGAGAAAGGTGCTCTTCCCTAAATTGAGGTCGAATTAATCTCAGTTAATAAATTTCAATGTGCCAACTTACCATCCTATGAACAATAGTCTCTGTGTCCTGGAGAAACCAAACAAATTAAGCTGAATTCTAACTAATGCGGTTAAATACAGGATAAACAAATACTAGGAAATTATCAGCAACTTTCTTTAAAAGCGACAGAAGCTAAAGTCTCTACCAGGAGTTCTGAGTTTACATCCAGGAGTTCAAGCAAAGCTGCTTATGGACATTGGCCGCAATGTCCTCCTAAAACAAGATAGTTATCATTTGAGAATAAAACATTGCCCCAGAGTTTCCCCCCCCCTTCTTTCAAATGATTAAACAAAAGATTTCAGGGTCAAAAGCCAGATCATCCTGTTACACTTACAAGAAAAAAACTGAAGTGAAGCCTTTGACAGCAATAACTTAATTATCAAAAAGCAAGACCATGATTGAATAAAGTCCTGCAGTCAGACATAGGAAGTACAACAGGTAGTCATTGTCTGAAGTACCTTAATGGCAATCTAGACTTCTGGTAAATTAGTTATGCCATTATCACTCAAAATACTCAAAAAACAGTTTTGCACAGATAATGTTGCTCTGCTCCTTTAACTCCCCTTCCCTTCCTCATTGTTTTACACAACAACCAGCCTCTTCTCTCCTTTCTTCCACCCCAGCTTTATCCCATCACATTTCCAATTTTGGAGCAAAACTTCTCCAAATGAAAAAAAATCAGTTTTAAGGTCTGTAACTTCTCTGCAGACATGGAGTTGGAGGCCCATGTCAAACCCAAACTAAGCCTAATTTCTGATCTATCAAATATTTCAATGCCAAAATGAAGGTAAAATATACGACAATTTTTGTACACTTAGAGGTCCAACTAAATATCCTCCGAGATCTATTTTAATACCCTAAACCTTTCATTCTTTATTTATATATCACAGCCTTCTGCAGCAATCACTGGATTGAAATCTGAATAAACTTAGCAGCCCACACTGTCTGAACAACAGCAACCTGTCCTCTCCAGCCCAAGAAAAAGAATTCCATTTGTTTGTATCAGTCCCCTCTTAGCACTACTTAGGAAGAGTTTCATTACATCACAGAATTTTCACACACAAACTTCATAAAATTTCTCTTATATTGAAGCTCATGAACAGAAACAATACCTTGGGCATAAAAACAAGCAGAAGAAAAGGGAGATCGTCTCTTTTCTGTATAAGGTAGGATAATTTCTCTTCCCTTACATTATATCTCAGAGCATGGTCAAGTTTTTAAAATAATCTATTTAGAAGAATAAAACAAATTGTCAGATCCTCAGTTTCCTCTCCTGTGGGCACAAAGGATTAGAGAGGTTTTTTATAACGGACAGGGACACTTACCATTTATCTTTTCTGCGACTTCTCACACATATTTCAAATTGTACAGTAAGAGAGGTGCTAGCAGTGTCCAGTATTGTTAAGCTAATTTTGAGATTAGTAACTCAGTTTTCCATGCAGCTAATGACTGAGTCAGCTGACATTTTCCTGAGCAGCAGTGGAAGTGTGCAGGACAAAAGTAATTTTTAATTTACGTAATTCACTGCGATGATTTTTCTCCAAGTATCTGAAACTGCTAAAGATAATACCAGCTATAAAGTAATTAATGTAATCATTGCAAGACTACAGGAAAGTCACTGATTCTAAAGTATTATTGCATGCAGGTGAGACAGGTAACAAGCAGGTTGGACCCTGGATATTCATGCAGTTGTTGCCACAGAAAAAGTTGTTAAAGTTGTTGTTGCACAAGGCTTCTTCCAAGAGACACAGATCCTGCATTAAAAAAAAAAAAAAAAAACTGGAAAAAGACTGCAGAGGAGACCAGTACCCTCTACTTACTCCCTCCAATAGTAATTCCTTTACTTTGATTTTGTCTGCACAGCTAGTCTTTATATTCCTTGCCTGACAGACAGGTTAGTTTCTGACTAAAAGATCTGTATTATCACCACTAAACTCTGTGCGCTGACTCATGAACACAGAGGAGATTCAACTTCTTCAAGCAAAAATTACCACTACACTTTAACCTGAACCACACCAAGCTGTGACTTCTGTAAGTCACAGAAATGACTCAAGCATCTTAGTTTAATTTAGAAAAGCTTAACAAACTCAGAGCTCAAATAAACAAATGCAAACACTCTGCATAGTGAATCTCAGCCCCCAAGGTTAAATATTTGACACCAATTCCTATAAGATGTGCAGCAGGCAACTCTTCATCAGCTAAGCCCCAGCTCAGCAAGGACAATACTAGAGTTGAAAACACAAAATGGAGTTTAATCAACAAAACAAAATTAGTTTTCACAGTTAACTGTGCTGCAAATTGAAAATGCTTTGCCTTGAAGTCATCCTAAAAGGCATTATTCTAAACTATCTGTGATGACATGTGGGTGTACAAGCTTTCTGCCACCAACCTCAAAAGCCTGAAGCACGTGAAACCCTGAAAAGGTGGCAGTCAACTTACTACCTTTAAAATTTATTTATGCACAAAGTATTCACCAAAGACTAAGTAGTAAATACATTTGGCACAGAAAGCAAGAATTGTATCACTTTCCCTTTTTGTTCTTTATTTCACTTCTAATGAGCAACTGCTCTGACAATGCACAGTTAGAAGATGATACTGAATTCTTTCTTCTATCCCTGTTGAAAAGCTGGCAGCTCAGAAATGAGATAACAAAACACAGAATGGCATACTTTGGAAGGGATCTGAAAGATCATCTAGTTTCAATCCTCTGCCATGGGCAAGGACATCTTCCACTAGACCAGGTTGCTCAGAGCCCCATTCAACCTGGCCTTGAATACTTCCAGGGATGGGGCATTCACAACTTCTCTGGGCAACTTGCTCCCAAGCTTCATCACCCTCAAGATAAAGTTTTTTTTTTGTTTGTATCTTATCTAAATCCACTCTCAGTTTAAAGCTATTTCCCCTTGTCCTATCACTCCAAGCCCTCGTAAAAAGTCTTCATCTTTTTTGCAGACTCCCTGCTCTTACTGGAAAGCCACAATTAGCTCACTCCAAAGCCTTTTTTTCTCCAGGGTGAAAAATGCTCCATCCCTCTGATCATTATTCTGGCCCTCCTCTGGGCTCACTCCAGCAGGTCCCTGTCCCTCCTATGCTGGGCCCCAGCTCTGGATGCTCCAGCTGGGTCTCAGCAGAGCAGAGCAGAGGGGCAGAATCCCCTCCCTGCCCTGCTGCCCACGGGGCTCTGGATGCAGCCCAGGACACAAAACACACAACATAAATGTTAAGGTCTTTTGAGGAATCTGTGATTGTTACATGCTGTCACACAAAGGGAAAAATAATGAGGGAAATTATTTTATCCCCATGCATTTTTTCCCACTGATTCTTTAACTTTTATGACATCCAAGATTACTGTTGGGTCAAAAGCAGATATTACCTCTAAAGGCTGATTGGCTCAGTTAAAAATAGAAACATAAATTATAACTTACTATTTAGTTACTTCATAAGACATTACCTTTGTTTGCCTGCAATACCATGGACATACTACCACCAGAAATAATTTTGTCACTTTGTAATGAGTAACTTCAGACACGGAGTTTAAATTGACAAGCCTATTAGAACAGATTTAGCTAATCTAAGTGATGCAGGGAAATTATGCTCTATTTTTACAGTGTCCAGTCTTTCCCTGTCTCATTCTACATGACTTTGAAGAAAGATATAAGAGGCAAAAAGTGACAGGTAGAAATAAAACAAGCAGACCACATAACTTTACCTTCCCAGTATCACAGAGGATTGAGTAACTCCCCCCTCATCTGCTTTCTCATGTTTTCCCCCTGTTACCTTTTTTAACACTAACTTGAGCCAGCAAGCAAGAAATGCAATTCAGGTCTATGACCCGAAATATAGGAGAGTCAAGTTGTTCTTTGCCTCTTTAATTTACCAATCCTTATTACACAGCAGTAAAACTTCACCAGCGGTCATGATTGGGGATTAAAAATTCCTACATTCCTCCTTTCATTTCCCATTCCTGGAAAGGGACGGACTCCTCCTAAACCACTGACCTGTGAAAGACAGAAACACATTCCTGTGTATTCTGCAGCTCTATTTGTACTTAACTCAGGCCTTAGGTCACAGAGGTAATTACTGATTCATTCCTACCAGTACTACGCCTGTCTAGAGTTTGGGGCAGACTCAGATTCAAGGTCTCAAACATCAGAGAACCAATACAAAGCCTGTACAATTTTAGTGTGAAATAAATCAAGGAAATTATTTTACTAAATAAAGGAACAAATTCTGTAATTATGAGATGTCAGCTACCCTCTAGATATATCCTTCCCTTCCAGCATAGTGTATTAGTTTGTTTTCACAAAAGACATGATCCTCAGTATTACTGCCCCAATATTCAAGCTATTTTTACTTATACTTCTACCAAAAAAATCTTGCTGTTGATGCCCTGTACTTCACTTTCAGGATAATTAAATAAAACTCTTTAAATAATCTGCTAACAATCACAGAAAATCCAGAAATGCTGAATTTAAACCACTAGATTAGAGGGGGAGTTATTTTATATTGGAGACACAACTTGCATGGAGTGAGAACATTTAATAAAAATATCTCTGACTGCAAATCTCGTCATCCCAGTATTCCTCAAGAATTCAAGTTTCAAACTCACTGAACAGTTCTAGTTGGATAAAAATTGAGGGGTAGAAAGGATCAATGGCATGAAAAACATATCACAGTAGTCATAAGGAGGATTTAACTTCCCAGAAAGGAACACAGATGGGTGGCTCCTGTGGTGTTTTGATTGAGATGCTCTCATTCTGCATAATCTTTTCTAACAGAATTTTAAAAAGCCTGGCAGAAGGAAAGGCACACACCACTGGAAAATAGCTGCTTAAAAAGATTCAGAAGGCAAATAGGCAGAAATCCAGCAAAATTAGTACCATTCAGTCCACACGCTGGTTCCTTTTCCACCGGGATGGCCCGTCTTCTCCTTAAAGCATTTTGAAGGTTATTTGCACCATAGATAATGTGGGGATGGGGTGCTCCCTCCTTCTGTGGATGCTTTTTAATGGGTTCAATGAAGTAATCCCCATGGGGCAGGTGGAAATATCCAGTCTGAAAATAAGCACAAAAGAGTTAATCTCTTCTGTTTAGTACCAGGAGTCAAAAATAAGTATACTCTTCATACCACCAACCCTGAGCTTTCCTCATAAGCCAGTCATTACACTGGAGAAATATGAACACAACAAGTTTTCAGTATTTATTTTGCTGCATACATCTAGGCTGTTTCATACCTCACAGCCATTAGAGTCCAAAGGGAAACAGAAAAAATATCTCCTTCCTAATAACCTGAAACTGAGGCAAAGACTCTCATATTTTTACAAAGCCACTAAAAGGTCAAAAGTTGATTGCCAAACATGATGCACGAGGAAGAGCTGCATCTTGTTCTTCTGATGTTTTGCATCCATTCCCCAGAGATCAAGACCGGAATAGAAGATGTTTCATAAGTGCAAATCGAAATTCTGTTCCCAGCTGCAGTCCCACAATCAATTACCCAATCCATCAGATGGGCTGGACCGTGTGGTCCATGTTTGATTCAGATTGTAAACCCCCACGGGCTCCCAGGCCACCACTACAATGGAAGAAATAAGAATGGAAGAAATAACAAGCCATAAAGAACATCCACTAGATCAGCTGACAAAGGCTGCAACATTTCACATCCTGAAACTTTTGTATCAGCCTCCCTGCCTCACCTAAGCTACACGGCCCTTGATACCCATCTGGGCTGCACAGGATCCTTTTACACCTCACTTTGCCATGATCCAGGACACGCTTCCAGCCACACATGGACTTGGTCCATTGTGTCTCAGCATTTCAGCAGGGACTGCAAACTTTGCAAAATCATTGTATTGCCCTTCCATATCAAGATATGGAGCAGTATTAAATCTAAAAGCAAAAGATCTACTGATGGTCCAGACCACACTAGGGATGTGACAGCAGCCTGGGGTATTCCAGCCTTATGGCTTTGTTTCCTCTTCACCTTCTTGCCATGGTCAGTGCACCCTCTTAGCCTATTCTGGAAGAGGGGAAAAAAATGCAGTAACACTCAGTTCCTGCAGCTGCTGTATTCAATCATAGAATGACAGACAAATTTTAAAGCTTTTCAAATACTTCAAAGCCTTAGAGTTTATCTGGATGGTTGGGAAAGCCAGTATGAGGGTAAGGATATGAAAGAAACCATACGAATGGAAGAAAAGTGCTCTTATAAAACTATAAAATAACCATGGGCTCTACATACAAGGAGACAAGGGACAGCTCAGTGGGATACCTTTTGCCTCCACACCAATTGCCACAGGCCCAATACATCCCACAGCAAACCTGTAAAAATAAATAACTGTGACTGTCATTTCACAGTTTACCCAACAGCTCTGAAGATCAGGAACTCTTTCTTCCCAATAGAAGTCAAAGTTTTAATGCCAGAGGTTGGCATTGGTTTGAAGCTGTGTTTATACCCTTAGAGCATCAAAGGTTCAGGACTCATAGTCACACATGTTTGTTCATCTGGGATTACAGCTACTGCCTGTATGAGTTTTGTTTCATTTTAAAGACAAAAAAATATTGAGACTTCTGATTATTAAACAACATACAAAAAATGCTCACATTTCTTTTTAAATCATAGATCAAGGCATAGGACTAGAGTCATACTACAGAAGCAGCAATATTATCCATGTTCACATTGGATGTCAAAAAAGCCCCCAAAACTGTCAGGCAAGAGTGAATCCATACAGCAAGAATGCATGTGCAGTGGTTAGACCAGGAAATCAGTGATGTGACATTCCTCATGCTGCTCAGGGAAGCCATGCACCTTCACAAATCCTTGCCCATTCCTTTTAATTCCACAGGGTTCAATGTTTCCTGAATATTTGTAATCTGTGACTAGATTTTTTGATTATTTTGTGGGGTTTTAAGCCAGTTAGGATCAGGAAGAACTAGACATCTTCATTTGTAAACCCTGCCTTTTTAGAGCAAGTGGTAATAGTTGCCAGATTATTGTGTCAAAGTCTATCTGTAACAAGAAAGGCCAGACAATTTCATAAAAGGTGAAGTAAGCCTTTCAGTGCTAAGCTCAAGCTCACCCATCAATGCTTGCATGTTAAAATTCAGCTGTCTATCCAAGCTGTATGGAGCAGGGAAAAAAGTAAAACTTCATTATACGAATGTGACTATAAAAGCCCATTTCCAGTATATAGGGGCATTCCAAAAAGTTTCCAGAGACTTCCAGCACTTACTGAACTCTTGTTTTGCATTTGCACTTTCACCCTGCACAGGCTATCTACCAAGAAATTAAATGCTGACACTAACTGAGACCAAAGGAAAAAAAAGACCTATCTTCACGTTAAACTTACTTCAAAGCATGAGGACTGGCAAAATTCCCTTTGTTGATTAAATACATCTTTACTTCTGCTCTTCATAGCTGTTCTTTTCTGACTCAAATAAAACAGTAAGAATTTTTCATTTAAAGTCCATCAGATTTCAAACTATGTAAATAAAACATGTAAGCTATGTAAATCAAATACAAACTTTTTCTGAGGAGTTTGTATCTTCACCTGCTTCTGGGTGCATTCACACAGCCTCAGAATAACAAAGGAGGGCAGTTATGAAAGCCTCATCAGAAAAAAGCCATTCATATTTACATTTATGAAAGGGTTTAGTTAGCACCACAGAAAAAGATGACTGCAGAGAAGTTTTCCTCATTTGAACTTCCTTAAGAAAAGCTAACATGTAACACAGCAACAGAAACGGCCAGAAAATACAGGTAGGGGGTATAAGTTTGTTTGGGGGGTATGTGTTTCCTTCAAAGCCTACAGCTGAAAATCTAAAAATCTACCACAGTATTTTTTATAAATTGTTGTTGTCTCCTCTTTCAAATCTCACTCTTTGCCCTCAGATTCTGATGTGCTGTGGGAGCAAATGTTTACTATACTGTGTTTGGGAGTGCTGACACCTCACTTAATGGGATTTTTAATTCATGTGCCTCATTATTTTGACACAAACAGCTCCCTGAACACATCACATCTCCTGCATCGCGTGTCACTCGCCAAAAGGACAATGATCATCCTGGGACACTTCTGACAAAGTTTCCAAGCAACTGTTTTGATTTTCAGTAGAATCTGCATTTTCCAGTGGAAAGCATGTATTTTTCACATATTTCTTTTGGTCAAAAGCTTGGGAGTTCGTCAAAATATGTTTTCAGCCTTTTTTTTTTTTTTAAATCAGTTCCATGTGGGAAGCTGAGGCTGAGTCCTCTGAGAAGGGGAAGAGGCGCTTTACCCTTGGCTATGGTTTTAAAATTGCAATACTACTCAAACAGGAGGGCCTGGAATTAGTGGGTGTTTGTCAACGGAAAAATTGAGGGAAAAAAAAACAATCTGTAATCCAAAGTTACAATAACTGAGTATGTTGACAATAATGCCAAAAAAACCCAAAGATTAGAATAGTAACTCCTTGAAACCAAACAATAATTTCTAACAAATTTTATACAATATTTTTGACAATCTGCAATCCGAAGTTACAATAACTGAGTATGTTGACGATATTGCCAAAAAAAAAAGTTAGAACAGTAACTCCTTGAAAACAAACAATAATTTCTGACAAGAAATTTCATACAATATTTTTGACAACAGGACAGTGACAGAATCTGAAAATACAGTGACTTTCACAAGCAACATAAAATTAAAAAAAAGAGGACAACATCCTAGTTTTACCTTTAGGTACTTTACTCTGGTTTATTATTATTTATGCTTTGGTATATTATTTATTACAGTTTATTATAACGGTAATAAATGGTAAGAGAAATTAAGTTTAAATACAAGAATTAAAGAAAAAAATTGTGACATATGAAACATGCGTTACCAGAGAACTGCAGCTGCAAATAATCTAAACTAAGCTGAAGTAAATGATCTGTTAATGTTACATTAACATTACACTAAATTTATTTTAGCTAATCACTTAGTTCCTTTCTGTATGTCTCTTTTTTTCCCCAGGGATCTTTCCTTTTGAATTTCTCATCTGTTCCTATTTCAGCCAAAAGAAAAACCTAGTATCCAGCTGAGATTTTTCACATCCTCAGACAGAGCTAAAAAAAAAATACACCTGCCATGATGTTGCTCAGAACAGAAAGAGGTTGAGGTGCTTAGGTACTGAGTAATTTGATGAAAGACTTTTATGAACATGTCCCATAGAAAAGGAGAGCACTCTAACTCTTACACACTTCTACAGAAAAAAACCTATGCTTTTAGCACAGCTTAGTGAGGAAGGAGTTGTCATACTGAAACACAGTCTTGTGGTTTAACATAGCCTTGGTTGAAATTAAAATAGCTCACTTTTTAGGACAAAGTAAGCAAAAGAACAGAATACTATAATTCTATGAGACTTTACACTCCTTTGATGTTTTGCTATAATATTTTAGGAACTGCCAGAAAACTAGCCAGAGGTGCAGAGTTATGCCCTGGAAAATGTGGGCTCAGAAGGTTCAGACACAGAGGACAGAGGAAAAAATAGCCACATTTACAGAAAGATGGACTTTTGTAGAAGAAAATAATGTATCTGAAGAGGAAGGATTGTCTGACATCCTCCAGTTCCCAGGTACCTACGGGACAGAGACAAGTTCTGGATACTTCACAGAGATGAGGACATATCCTCAGCCAAGGAGATGAGTTTCTAGGACCATGTCTATCAGCTACCATACAACTACTTCAGATACACAATCACTCAGCTGAGAGACTTGGCAGAGAATGAACACTCTGAGTTAAAGCATCAGCTTGATGGTATCCACTCAACTTCATTTCTTCTTTTCACTCTTCCTGGAGGAGGGCTATCTAGGATAAGTCTTAAGAAGCTAAGGTATCAAAAACCCCCACCTTTATAAAAAAATCTAAGAGAAGCAAACAGTCCAAAATACGCCTTCATTTGCCCCTCTACTGTGCCACAGACACAGTTCATTAAATAATTCTGAATCAAGTGTCATTTCTATGGTACTTGAAGTCACTGCAAGCTTTGCATCTCACACAGAATCTGAAGCAGCCTAGGTACATTGATTTCTACTGAAGGAAATCCTCTGTGAAAATAATCTTCTGGAGAAACTGCAGCATGCTCACTTGAAAATGTACAACTTGGAACACATCATTTTAAAAGATATCTTTGTTCATGCTTCATTCAGGTCATGGCATCCTCCAGTAACATCTTTATTGTCCATCCTAAAGACATTTATGACTTCTAGTTTTTGATTTTCCTGAAGAATAAACAGTCTGGGTATCTATCTTACTCCTACACTCACTTGTGGGTGCCCTGTTGGTGCAGCCTATAGTTGCATTGTAGAAAGATCCCATCTTGTTTTCTCATTGCAGAAGATCCAGAAATTATGATAATTGCCTGGCCATGAAGTTTCTTTTAGCCTCATTAGGTAGCATCTCTGCAGCTTTGAAATCCAGCAGTTCATGAAGAACATGAGGCTCCTACATCTCCAACTGTTCCCAGCAGCAGTCACTTCATGTTGTCCAGCTCCTTTCCACATTCTCACTTTACACTTTTTGAAATACTTCCCATTGGATCTACACAAGCCAAAACTGTCCTTCTTTGCTGCATTTAAAGCTCAGTCACAACATTAAATTCCAACAGGGTAAAACTTCTGTGCCCACTAGAGTACTAGCAACTGGACATTTTTATTGTCTTGAAACAGAACAAAGACAGTACTTAATAAANGCAGGTAGATGGTATGGCACAGTTGATTAAAAATGTATTAGTTCAAACACAGTTCCAACCCTTCTTGAATTCACCAGTGTGATTTTCACACTGCAGCTGAGACAGACCACCAAGGACTGCCTGAAGAGCACTCTGAAGATCTGGGGCTCCTTCTGTCAGTATTTCCTTGTTGCTCAACTGCTTCTGAGTCCCCTGGGTCTTTGAGGAAGACAAGGACAAAGTTCTTTGGGCTGTCTGCTCTGTTCTAAGGCAGTGAGGTGACACCTCATCAGCACAGCCTTGGTGTGTGCTCTGAGCCACACAGCAAGTTATATCAGTTGAAGATGTTACCTTGAGCATTAAATATGCCTAGATGAGTTTCCTCCTCCAAAAGTCAGCTAGGTCACACTGGCACTGCACCAAGCAAGGACTATGAAAAAGTAATAAGGTCTCAAGCTCTACCTCAGGGTAAATATAATAGTAAGCTAAATATAAATTTGAAAATCAATCAGCTTTGCCATCCACCTTGAAGGATGCTCTTTGGGGAACAATAACATATTTTAATGAGTTTTTTACTATTCCTCATACTTAAGGTTTTCCCTTTCCCCACCTCCCCTGTTTTTATATTGGAGGCTTTAATGGCAACTAGTGGGGAAAAAAGTAATAAAAACTCTATTGCTTTTCCAAGAGCAAGAGGCTTATTTTGACTTTAGTCCCAAGAGGGTGAGATTATCAAGTTTTTTACTTCACTTGGGATCAAAAAACAACTCAGGCAAGTTTTACTGTTCAGAGACAAAACAAACAGTTTGCCAAATCCCTCCAAAGACAGCTTGGGAGAGTAAGAAAGAGCAACAGCTGTTTTCTTCATGGAAAATACTCTTGGAGTATCTCACTCTAATTTTTCTAATCAAATTTGCTCAGAAAGCACTGTATCCAGGGAGCTTATATTGTACAAATTGGGGATTTTTATCTCATTAATATTAAAACTGCCTTTCATGAAAATGCAAATTAACTATGTAAAAATAGTTTTTACTTCTCAGCATTTGAAATCCCCTCTGACACTTTGAATAAGATGTTTTGAAGCTTTGATTTGGAAGCTAGTACATTTTCATAGTTTGCAAAATGGGTTACGTTTGATGATCTGTAGCCGAATGCTGAAGAGTAAAGATTTAACACTAGATTGTTATGAGGTTCTGTGCCTAAACAGCACCTTCCATTAAGACTAAAAAGACAGGCAAGAGGATTCACAAAGCAGACATGATCTCTAATCACAGAGACAGAAGGCACCATGGCTGGTTTTGGCTTCCTGCTCACTTATATTCTAAAAATAATTTCAAGCCAGTGAGCATGACAATGCTAATACTTCAGAGTTCAAACTTTATTAGAGAATAACAAAATGCAAACATTTGATCAAATGACAAGCGGCTTTGTTTCTATTGGCAAGTATTGTTTGTGCTGCTGCGACCTATGGGACCCCAGTCAACAGCCAGAAAGCAGAGATACAGATGATGACAGCTGCCACAACATGTGCAGATAGATGGAAGGAAGCACAATTATCCCATTTTCCAGCAGATGAAAGTCTGTCAGGAGCTTTACTCCTCTCAACAGCAGAGCAAGGGAAGGTCACAGCCAAACTTCTTCCTCTCCATAGAAATTATTTTGCTTGATGAAAAAGAAGTTTGTGAGGAAAAGCAAGATCAAACTGACCCATCTGTTGATGATCTTCTCCTCCCTTCACTCTGTTCAGCCCAAAACCAAGAAATGGTGTCAGGAGCAGACAGGATATTTTAGGTCTGCATTTGTCATCAGAGGTGTGTTGGGAGAGGAGGATTCTGCCTCTCTTTTCTCCAAACTCATGAAGCTTCACAGCACAGACAGGACTTAGGAATGAATTTCCGCATACCATGGAAGGGTCATGCCATCACTTATGTCATTTCAAGGTGACCTCAAAGGCAGCCCATACTGATGCCCACAGCCTCTTCTCCACTTACCACGCATGTTTCCAGTGTCTTTCCAGAAGGTGACTTCCCACTACCAGAGGAGCAGCACTGTGACATGGGAGAATCTTCTAATGAAACCATGAGGATTCTGCTCAACAACTGCAGCTTGAAACACACTGTCCTTGTTTCCAGGGCAGTGTGTGCAAGCAGCTGCCTCATTTGCTCTGCACAGCCTTTTGACAGCCTCTGAGCCATGCTCAAGCTGCAGCTTGCTGTGCTATCCCTGGGGAGGAATGAAGGGGTAGGGAGCTTATCAAAACCAAATACCTTACAAAACAGGAAAATTCAGTCCTGGCTAAGGGCAGCTGCAGCAAGTGAGTGACACATTACACCAAAAAGGTTATTCTGCACTATAAACTAGTCTCTGTTTAGAAAAGGACTGAAAGTAGGAACTTGGATGTGGAAGGAGAGGGGAGAAGAAATTAAATGAAACTATAAACACAAGATTCAAACTGAGATCCAGGACTTGCAAGACAAAGAGCAATCCCTAGTACACAGCTCATGCTCAGCACATGCCACTCTGGGAACCAGCATGATGGTAACTGGCAATCACCACAGATGTGCTGAAGTCCTCTTGGCCTGAGGCAAAGCAGATACCAGCCACTTGACTTTCCTGGTTATTTCTGTCAGCCTGAGAAGGGAAAATTATGTGCTTCCATGACTGCATCTGGCATACCACCATGAATGTTTATACAAATCTAGTATGAATCCTTGCTCCCTCTCACACACACCAAAGCTGATCTGATTCAGCACTGAATTCAGGTCAGTTTAAAAGCACAAATCATTTCAGTTAGCTCTGAATGTGATGTAAATCTCTCCTTGAAGCCTGAATTTTGACCAAAATCCATTCCCACTAATATGGGAGAGGTACAGTCCACACACTGATAAATCATCAAATTTACCTGTGCATACAAGATACCAAAGCTCAGAGGCAGGAAATTAACTTCTCTCTCAGAGCTGCAGAGACATGACCTATACTATAAAATACAAGTTGTGTAAAAAGCCCAATCCAGTAAAAGCAAAATCCTGCAAGACAAAAAAATACCCCTCAATCTACTATCAAGGACATACACAATAAAAGCCAAATCAAATTTGATACAAAAGCAGTAACTCAGTAAAATATTTAGACAAAGACTAGCATAAAAACTCTGGTAATTTCCAGGACTCTTCTGCTTGGAGAGTGATCTGATGAAATGTCAAGGCTGTCTGAGGTGATGAATACTTTAAAGTGCTTCTGAATCTGATGGGAAATCAACAAGTTCAACACTTTCCAGAGAAAGGCTGCGTGTAATAAGCACCTAAAAAGGCTGGAAAACAGACAACATGGAGGGACCAGCAAGTAGCACAGACATTCTGGAGAGCTCCTGCCTCTTTGCTCTAGCAAAAAAGGTAGAGAACTTCAAAACAAGCTGGCAAGAAACAAAACATTTTTTCACCCAAGTTAGGAGGCTCACATTCCTCTTTATGCTGGGCCCCCATTCTGCCCCAGCAGTGCTCCAGGTGGGTCTCAGCAGAGCAGAGGGACAGAATCCCCTCCCTGCCCTGCTGCCCACAGGGCTCCAGATGCAGCCCTGGAAACAGCTGGGTTCTGGGCCAAACCTGTCTCTCCAGTTTAGAAACAAAGATGTCATGTAGCACAGTGTCAAATGCTTTGTTCAAAGAGTTATTCCTATTTTCCAGCCTTCTCATATGGCTCTTGCCAGGAATCTGCTATTGATCACGATTTCCTTCTGAAAGTCAGTCACATACTCAACAAAGCCAAGGGTCTAGAAAATGAAAACCGTCCACCAAGACAGAAATCTCAATCTGCTGCTCAGATACTGTCTTTGTGGGAGCTTTTTCACTAGAAAAAGAGGCTTTTTTGGTTGAGTGCTTCTTCACTCTTTTTGCAACCCAAAGGGCTTGTTCCTATTGTACCTTTCATGCTCCAGGTTTCTATTTCCTTGAAGCTGTAACATCACCTGAGACACCCTCCAGGGATGTCACAGCAGAACACATGCACACCTCTCTAATGCCAGACTAATCCTCCTTATCCCAGATTAACCGTGGGGCAGGCTGGGCTTTTGGGCTGACCTTGTACTGACTTCTACTGCCATAGGTCTTAGATCCTCATGCAAACAGCAATCACTTCTTCTAGAAGTGTCCATTGTACTAACCATTCTTGGGAAATACACATTTGTCCGCCTGCAAAAAGAAAATGTCCTAGTTGTGCAATTAACCCATGAGTTCAAAGGATCAAAGGATATGGTTTCAGTCTAAAAATCATTCATTTAAGATTTCTATTTCACACTGTTTTGATATGTGTGGGTTTTTTCTTTGTAAAGTATTTCTGTAAAAGTATTTATGTTTTGATGGTTGAAAAAATTACTGGTTTTATTTCAAATTGACAAGAATTAGACTTTCCATCAAAATCATTCTTTATCTGCAAAGAGGTTGGTTTCGCTGTTTTGTAAATACATCACTTTTTGCAATAAAAACATTTAATTTTGTCTTAAAAGCAGCAGTCAGCCTTTTAGGTTTGAATGCAGTATGCTATAGCACGAAAATAAAAGGCCAAAATAGAAAAGAATTGAGCTATTTATCTGGAGAAAAAAAATGCAGTAAAACATTCTTTGGAACCAAGCAGGTGAGGAAATGTATTTTGCTATAATAATAAATGGACTCATTTTCTTTCTGTGAAAATTCTATTGTCTTGTTTTGCTCACAGGATGTTAAAGTTTTCTCTCTAATACTGGCATGTTTTGAAATCCTCATGATGTACCTCCCAGGAATTCAGAAACCATGAACACCCCTTTAAACTTAAAAAAGAAAGGCACAGATGTTCAGCTTTTCCAAGAATTCAGCTGTTTGTTCCCTTAGGACTTTCAAGACTTTTTATGTGACACTGATACAGTGATATGTAGGGAAACAAGCAAAAGAATAAGAAAGTACTTTTTGTACAGATAAGAGAGATGATGTCTGCAAATGGCACAAGTTCCTCAAGACATGGTCATGGCTCTGCATAATAAAATGTTTTACTAAAGAGGCTTACATAAACACAAAATATATGAAGCATCTTCAGCATTACTCTTACTAATCTCTAGGAATGCTAAAATTCAAAAATTTGGTAACCATGAGAAAAAACTGAAGTTACTAAATATTAGTTCATAGGCAGTCCTGACAGAACTCCAGTGGACTTAAGAGTTCTTTAAAAGAGAGATGTGTTTGACTCATAAACCTCTAACATGCTTTTGTGTAGAGAGAACTGGTTACAAAGAAATTTATGAAGGAATTCCAGACTGAACCACTGATATTTCTCAATTTACCTCTCTCAAACTTGAACTTAGAAAAACAGTACATACAATAAGCAATTCATTCTTCTCTCACTATTGGCTGGAGTTGCACAGGTATATATCAGAATTTTACTGCAGAAATCTTTTCAACTGTGAGACTGTGACCTTTTGAAAGACATTCCCAAATGAGGGTTTTTTTTCAACAGGATGATGCCAGATCCTGACAGTTCCACTGAAGCATCAGTAATGGAAATGCTATCATTGAAAAATAGTGTTTTCGTAAAAGGGAAGGGAAAACTTTGTGTGTGTGTGTCTGTGTGTGTGTGTGTTCCTCTCCAAAACAATTCAGGCAAGATTTTCTCAAGCTGCTGTGTTTCTTTGTCAGCTTTTTAAATTTCTCCTCTATGATAATGAAAACCAGAAAATAAACAAATACGTCCCTGGCTCTCAACCTCATTGATTTATTTGCAGTAGGAGTGGACCTGACAGCCTACATCACACAACCTACTACATGTGGATTCCAAAGGCCATATGAATTATTATTCCAAATAAATAATCCCCTCTAGACTCAGATGAAAGCACATGCATTGTTCCCATCCCTATTGTCACTTTAAAATATGCTTGACCATATTCTATGCTCAAAAACATAGCAGAACTTAAAATTTGAGTCTGAGGTCCCAGACTCAAATTTTGTATGAGAAGGCTTTCAAGACAGATTCTGCCAAAGCAGAGCCAGAATCACAGAGCTGGTTTAGTGCATCTAGGAGTTAAAAATCACTTTTGGGATGTTTCTTTCCCCAGTGCTGCTGGCTGTTTTCCAATAGCAACACCACCTAATCCTAGAGTAGGATATACTTTCTTTTGTCCTTACACAGCCAAAAATAGTTGTTGTTGAGCAGGAGATGCCTGATTTTCTTCAAAACATCAAGACTCACACGAATCTTTCTACAGTTTCAGCACGTCTGTCCAGTGCTGCTGAGAGAAGAGCAGCCCCCCTCCTGCTGTGCCTGCAATGACACCGCTCAGATCTCTCTTCCTTTGGCTCTAGACCTCCCCAAACTGTCCAAAAACCCCGTGTTTGTCTCCCTCACATAATGAGATCCCATTAATTTAGTACAGTCTTTGATTACCTTTCACTGAGAAGCATTAGAAAAATATATAGATAAGATGCTTTTATTTTCAGTCTTCCTAGTTTTCAGTCTTTTCTAATGGATTTTTCCATCGTTCATGTCTCAGCCTTTATATTCTGAGGCTCCAGGGAAGCTGTTGGGATTTGATTGTCTGATGTCCTTAAACAATAATCCTGCTAATTCAGAAAGACTGTCACACCGCTGCAGAAGTGAAATATTAGCTCTAGCTCCAGCATCTGAGTTCATGTTCAGCTCTCAGCCACAGCAATGTGTAGTGGAGAAAGTAAGCAAATTAGGGATAAACAAAAGATAGTTACACACACAGAGGGATTAAAATCAAGATTAAAATCACACAAAACACTAGAAGTACAAATGGGCATCTCAGTAGGATTCCTACAATTACAGAATGTTTGAGCAACTGTGCACTACAGCTACACTAGAACTGAGAAAAGACCTCTTAGTTCAATCAATCTTGAACTTGCAAAAAACCTTCTGACCTTTGTCTCTTTCTGCTGGTAATGCATAAACACAAATAAGACAGTTAAACTGAATTTGCAGTCCTTCAGATGGAACATTTGTTAAAAAAATATGTATATATACCAGCCCTTTTCAAACTGCAGAGAAATTATTTTCCTCTACTGCCATAGATCTTTTAGAAATATACTCCTGCCTGTATGTGTGCCTGTATATAAAAAAGAGACAGACACAGAGTATCAGCCAATATTACTGATCCACTAATACAGACTCTTCACATATAAGGAAACCACATGGATTTTTGGACAATAGAGTGAAACCCACAGCTCTAAATTACCTGTAGGACTAACAGTCAATGAATAAAAGATTCTAACACTAATATTAGTAACACTAATACCCAGAAGCAAACACAAGTGCCTCCTTGGTGACACACACCATCTGCACATTTTAGCGCCACTCACAGAATTACCAGCATTTGCAAGCTGTGTCTCTGAACGGAAAGGCTCAACAAACCCTCAGAATCAAACAGAAAACTTCACTCCTCTTGCTGAGAGGAAAAGTTGGAACAGCAAAATGTATGTTTAGCATTGTGTCTTCCAAAGAAAAGCTTTCCAATCTGCACTCATCTTGCTGCCTTTTATCCTACACTCAGTCTCACAGCAGTTTTTGGTGATATTTATGCAGAACCTACCACAATGCCTCTGACTCAGGCACACAGCACTACTGCCATGTGAATTATTATGCTTTATAACAGTAACAGTAAAAATGAGTAATACCCCACATGAGGAAAGTTTATTTTATCATTCAGGCTCCCTATAGAGATATGGCTTGAAAAACAATCCAATAAACAATACCATGTACACTCATTTGCCACAATGGGATGCTTATGTCAGTTTACAGACCTCCCTGTGAGTCTCAGGAATAAAAAA
The DNA here is from genome assembly GCA_013397245.1 of Thryothorus ludovicianus. Classification (NCBI taxonomy): domain Eukaryota; kingdom Metazoa; phylum Chordata; class Aves; order Passeriformes; family Certhiidae; genus Thryothorus; species Thryothorus ludovicianus. The sequence continues at coordinate 45,928 of VZTB01013674.1, read as the reverse complement.
ATCCATGTTACAGCCAAAGCTACAAGATGTTATGGGCCACGTTTTACCTCTTGAGGAATCCAGCAAACTCTCCGTGTGGCAGCCAAGGCATAGTTCATTATAGAAACATGCTTCCCATGGATCTCTAGGACTGGCCACCAATTAGGCCTTTTTCTTTTTTTTTTTTTTTAATGCCTGCCAGAGTCCAGGATCTGTTAAACATGTACAGATACACAATATACAGAGGAATCAGAAGCACATCAAAAAGCCAATCTATAAATGAGGCAATTGTCTGTGTATTAAAATTTATCTGCTTGTACTTCCACAGATGCACTGATCCAGGCCACTTCTGGTCCTCCAGAATAGCAATCTATTAATCTCCTCCCAAACTGTAACAAAGTCTGAGGTAAACCTTTGCAGTCTTATTTTGCAATATTTACTACTTTTCAAACACAGTATCATATTCCCAGAAATGTTTTGCAATCCCTATGCTGCAAATGAAACACATTCTTTTCCTGGATAATTAACACCAGGCATCTCTGCAAGGAGTAAAATAAGTGTTTCATCACTGTCCTTTCTTCTAAGAGGGTTTCCAAGGCAACTTCTAATAGGAAAACCCATGGACTCATTTCTAATAGGAAATCCTAGACAGAAAAAGAATCTGCAAGCAGAATGCAGTGAAATGCACATGAGAAGTACATTTGGATTAATTCTTATTCAATTTCTATCCAAGTTCAGACCTATCCACTTAGACCACAGCATCCTTCTACCAGTATCTGGGATTTCGAAAACACATCTATTTAATAAATAGCACCTTTGTAACTCACCATCAGAGAAGAACATGGTTTTACAACATTTGCAGGAGCACACGATAAATTATTACGTTCAAAGATCCTGTAATTATCCTTCTGGCAACCCTTTCACCAGCACTGGATGCCTCAGTTGTCCATTTGGACACAACTAACCCAGTGAAAAGGTTGGGGAAGTCAGTAGTATTGTCATCATGTTTTAGGGAGGAATCAAGTAACAAAGCTTGTACAACTCATTTTGAAGGTTGTTGTAGCAGAATCCTGTCTCTCTGAGTCTGCCATCCTAGAGCTACCTAAAGCCTTCTGCTGAGCTAAATCTCAGTCTTGTATTTTGGAAGAAAAAGGACTGATCCTGAGGGCTGATAGCCTGATGTGATGAAGTAGTGAAAGCCTTCTCAGAAAAAGAGTTGTAGGCATCAGGGTTATTTAAGGAACTGTTCAGGCAGGTCACTTCATGGCAAGTGTCTAATGGTGGAGATCTGGACTCTGGTGGGACTGACTTCATGGCAGAGGCTCTGTTGTTCTGTTCGAGCAGATATTCCAGGTATCCTTATATCTCTGGTGTATTTCTCAAATGCTTCTGGAGTCAGTGTTCTATGTGGGATTCCAGACTGAACAGCTGTAAGGTGGTAATTGGTGAGTCAAGGTGGTGATAAGCCAGAAACTTTCTAACTTTCTGAAAAGTTAACTAAGTCATGTTGGCGCAAGAAATACCCTTAAAGTCTTCCTTCCTTCCTGCTTACTTTGCTCCTCCTAACACTGAATGTTGCTGAATGATATGGCAGGCTTAGCTGAACTTAGCCCTTTCCTCAGTGAGACACCAAAGCATCTTTGAAAATTCAGAGTCTGGAAGGGATGTGAATGGTCAAGCCCACAGAGAGGGCTGGGGTGCAGAAAGAGCTACTACACAAAGCCCTTGAGCTCATGTGAAGTTCTGCTGCTGGTTCCCAGAAGAAAACCCAGCGAGAGTATTGCAACCTGCAGTGAACAGACAAGCCCATGGCTTCCATATAATTTTATGGCACTGGAGGACAGCAGAATGTTTTGTCAGAAGGTCTTTTGAAAAAAAATCTTTTTCTGATAGTCTGAGAAACTATTGAGCCTCAGAAGTGAAATGTCCTCAAACTTTTAAAGTTTAAGAGCATGATTTAAGAGACAGACTAAGGCCCAGTGATGACTCCAGACAGAACAATTTAGCTTGATAGAAAAAGTTCCCTCAAGATGATTTTTTTTTTTGTTTTGTTTTTAATAATGGATTCAGTCAATAGCCAGGAGGAAAAATAGTTTCAAAACCTTCCATGGTCGTTCAATGTACCAAAACCCACTTGCTTGCACCTATAGGGAGTACTAAATCACAAAGGTTCAAGAAATGGACTGCCTTTTTCTTCTTGAATTAGAAAGAAACAACTTTCTTCCCCAGACAATGCCTGTGGGCAGTTCAATCAAAGATCTCTAATCTTCTGGCATTGACTAGTCATGTTTGCCCATCCCCATTCTGCACTGACAAATCCTTTGTTACCATCAGGGTCAGAAGCACCCACTCTCTGTCTGAGGAGAAGACATAATTTTTCTTTTAATCTGCAACACACAGAATGCAATACTGGAAGTGTCTTTTTTTCATTCTGACTTATGAAAGTCTGACTTGCATTCTGATGCAATACATGTGATAATGAGTAACAGACAGAGTAAAAATAAATCAATTTCTCTTATGCCACATTACCAAACTTCCAGCAGTGACATGAAACAAAAAGGAGTTCAGGAACACCATGAGGAGTCACTATGTATAGCACTACAGCAGGAGAAGGAAATAAATTCCCTGGCTACAGCTGGCCATCAGTTCAAATCCTGACCAAATACACATAAAACAGTTATTGTGCAATAATGACCTTGTTTATGCTCTGATTCTTTTCTAAGCTATGCTATACAGTAAATTGAGGGTGTTCACTGTAAATCTTGTTGAGTAAATTCCCATCAGTGGGAACTGGACTCTGGTGAATGGACTCACGAACTACGCTCTGAGGGTCAGTGATCCCAAGCTGAGACACAAGTCAGAAGTGTAAGTTTGAAAGGGAAGAGACTGGTTTTACTGGTTTTTCTTTCACTGGTTGTGAAAGGAAAGGAACTCATGCCACCATCTGCCCGCATCATGCAGCAAGGTGACTGCAGAGTCTTCAGCAGCAGCTCTTAAGTAACCCAGAAGATACTCTGCAGCAGAACCAAGGAGCATCTACTGATTTTTTGGCTATGTGGTAGGTGATTACAGACCAACGATCAAGGAAACTATTACTTTAATAATGTAAACCAATGTCCTGCATTAAAAATGAGGTCACATATTGTCTACTTTTACAGATGTTTTTCACTGTTAATTTTATCCCTTTGGATTCCCTGCAGTATCTTGTCTCTGGCAAAGCTCATAAAAATGAATTTCAGATGTTAAATTTATTCTTACGAGTAGAAAAACACACAAAAATAATTACCCTCCTAGCACTGGGTTGATTGCAGCCATTCATTTCCACCCATAATTTAGTATTTTTTAAGGTCAATATCAGACTCCAGTTGTGGCACTCATCAGATCAGATGTAAATATATACCCTTAGGATTTTGCCCTCAGAACCTCATTCACCATCACAAGAACAGGAAAGTTCATCTGGTCTGAATCACCAGTCTTGGGATGAGTCAAACTGCACACAAAAGTGCCCCTCAAGTGTCCTCTTCACTGATCCTGCGGGTCTGGACAAGGGGACACTCACATTCCATCCAATACATCTCATTTACAGTGACCTGGGATACCTTTGCAGTGCTTTGTGTTCCACTGCAGCCTTCTTTCTGCCACACTGGTGAACACCACCTCTGCTGTAAAAACCTGAATGCTGCCAAGTCTGTACTGCTGTGTGAAGTTCAGACAACTGGAACATAACATCTTCATTTAACTTATGTAAAATTTGGCATGTGCACATAACACTGCAGCCCTACAAGCAGTCCTGAGAATATCCTCTACTGTATAGAGATATTCTAATCACCATATGAGGAATGGATGGAGATTTTGGAATATGTTTAATTCTAAATTATGATCATTTGCAGTAACTCCTTATTCATCAAACTAATTAAACATTTAAAAACATAAAGCACTGGAAGCAAAATATAGAAAGTACTTAATTGAGAAACACATACCTAAGTATTCTCATTAATTTATATAACTGAATGTCTTTGTGGAATTTTGTTCCCCACAGCTTTCTGCTTTTAATCTAGGGTTTATAAATTCATTATTTTCATTTATTTCTTTTTTATTACCATTTTATAATACTGAAGTTACGGTAGCAATACTAGTGAATAAAATACTGGACCAGACAGTTGACCCTCTGTGATTCTTATGCCTCTGTATAAATGTTTGCTGCTATGACTAACACTACTCAGAGAATACTACCTCCCTGTATTGTGTTTATTCCTACACTTCAAAAAGCAGTCTGTAAGACATTTAATTCTTCCATCTCATTCCAATACAGCTGAATTACAGTGTTCATTTTCATCAGCAAATTGTAGCTATAATTAAATAAAAATAGAACAAAGCAGTTTGTAAAAATGACACTGCATAAACACTAAAAGATGTTAACCCTGAAACCATGTCATTTAATCGGTATTATTTTTACTAATTCATATAGATGATGCTTATTATATGTGCCCTCTTGGTGCAATTTAGAGCACACATAGTGCTGCAAATACTATGTCAATTCTCAAAACAGAAGGTACAGGATCCCATAAAGCAAATAAAGCCAGGAAACACCACCCCTTCAGACCATTCAGTTTTTTAAAGGTAGATTCTTAACATAAGAGATGTGCAAGACTGAAAGTACAGCCAGAGTCTGTACAAATCTTCCATTTGCCTGAGATTGCTGGAAGACTGAAACATGAAATCTGAGATTTGTCTTCTTTTGTTTCCCACCACTGTCATCTCAGATGCCAAGAAGAACATGATACCTTTATGAAAACTGACCTTCTTCAAAGCATGCATGGATGGAAGGGAATTCAGTCGCAGAGAACTCTGCCAGGGCTTTCCAGTGTAAGGAAAGCCTGAGCTTGGAGCAAGGTTTACAGAGTATGGTCTTGTCAACTGGATGTAGGACAATTTCATTAAAAAGGGGAGGCAATCCTTAGTTTAATGTGAGTGGAAAACACAAACAGATTCTTCCTCCAAAGTACGATGCCAACAAAGCTGTTATGTACTATGTGGTGTGGCAGATAAAAATCATTCTTCTCTCATGTACTGGCTTCTGCTGTGCTACAAAAATACTTCAGAGCTAAAAACCATTTCCTCAAAGCCTTCCCAGCAGGTCATTATTGTCCTGCAGAATCCTTTCCTGGACAGTTGCAACAGCAGCCAGAATCTCATATTTATTTATCTCTTTCAAACCCTCTTCCCTTACTCCTTGCTAAGGCTCCCTACCAGCCTTCCAGTAATTGCAAACTGGAGTCAGCAAACAGCAGCTAAACTGGGATTAATGCAGTGTCCCACACAGCCCATGTCTGCCTTGAATTTCTGGATGCTCCTGGAGCAGAAGTGCTGATTAGACAAATGGGACCTTTCCTATTTAGGCTATTTAGGAATTCTAACTGGTTTTAAAACAGCTGTATGGGTAAAACTATATGGGTAAACTGTACACAGGCTTAGTGACAAAGTCTTCACTGCCAGTTGCATGCAACAGACTTTTCAGGGTACTTCTTAAATTCTTCCCCTTAATTTCACTAATTCCATTAGTCAAAATCAGGAGTTTTCACGTGAGAACAGCATTATTTTGTAGTCCAAATTATGTCAGCTTTCCTTCACCAGTGCAACAACTTCACAGGCTGGTGATGAAACATGCTAGGGGAGTGTTAGAAATTCCATTAATATGAACTGTAGTTTGTCCAAACAATTAATTGCTAAATAACCACCAGAATGGCATTTTTGTGCTAATAACCCTGTTCATGTTCCAAATTCCAGGCCCCATATGTAATCATTCCAACAAAGTTGCAGCTTATTGCAGCTATACCTAATATGGCATTGAGGTCCAGATTTCCATTGCACTGTGCTTATAGGCTATTTCTGAATAAAATCCTCTTCGTCAGCCAAGTTATAAAATGAACAGAAAAAGCAGGGGCACATTCCACTTTGGTTTTTTGCAGTAACTCCATCTTCCCCCNNTCCCCCAATACAATCAACAGTTTCTCAAGCCCTGTGCAAGTGTTTAACTAACATTCCTTTAAACATCAAGATACAATTCATGGGCATAACATAAAACCTCTTAAGCAAGCCCTGATAACATATCAGTTTTTTGGGTGTTTGCTTTTATACCAAAACTGCAATGGATTCCAGGGTTCCCAGTCCTCTGGAGAAGTTCAGCCCCACAATCAGGGCCATCACTGGAGGCTGACAGGAACTCAACAGCCAAAAACTTGTGATTTTATGCTGTCAGAGAAAGAATATATTAACTGTCTGATACTCCATAATAAATGTTTTAAAGCAGTGAACACATCTGATTTTTATCTCTCTGTATTCAGTTACTATATATAAAACAGGATACTACTAGCACGTTAGCCAATTTAGCTTTGTGAAAAATTCATGAGTTTTTGTGTCACACTTATGAGCATAGAAAACACAGAAGAGCAAGTCTGTTCGCAAAAAAAAACCCAAACAAAACACAGCCAGCAATGAGAAACTGTTGAATTAGCAAAAATTAAGTGTCATTATGAATACTTGAAAGAAACTAATACTGAAAGAATTTATGATCAAGTGTTTGAAAGATCTTATACCACATGCACCATTGATTCAATACTACTTGTAACAGAAACACTGCAGCAGGCATTTCTCGACCTTAAATCTGTTAAGGTAGATGTCTTCAATAAAACACTTTTTTAACCTGCTGTGTATTCTTTCCACACATTGCCATCTTTTGCAGGAGTGATATATTTGACATGTACATTATGCTTACTGCTCCAAAGTATCTTCCACCAATAAAAAAGGGCATAAAACAGAATGGAAATTATCACATGGCATGGAGTGGCAACTATTAAAAAAAAACAGAACCAAAAACCAGAAAGAAAAAAAGCACACACAATCCACCAAGAACAGTGCTTTAACACAACTGTTCTAATTCTCAGTAATAGAATTACAAGATGGTAAAAAAGACCACACATATGGCTTTTCAGTACCTCCTACTCACAAACACATGAAATCAGCAAAATCTTATTTCTGAAAGCTCAAAAGGATGCGGGACACTGGGTCTGCTTCCTAGGTGAATGAACATCCAGACATAACTAGGTATTCATCATTTCAAACAACCTTCCAGATACAA
>VZTB01013674.1:7311-37264 GCA_013397245.1 Thryothorus ludovicianus | reverse complement strand
CAAGAAGTCCCACGCACAGAGTTTCACTAACATTTCAGTAATTAATTTCACAGCATGTTGCATGCATGAGATTGAAAACAGTAATTCTGAAGTTTCTAAACTTGAAGTAGTAGGTTGAATTCATCCATTTAGGACCTATACTCAGTTTAACTCTTCCATTTAATTTTTCCTGGACAAGCAGGAAGCCTTCTAGAGGAACACTAGGGACTACTCAGTTTTCACGACTTTACAGTGCATGCTGACAAATTCAAAAAACACAGCCAAGGTATAATGACTGGCTCCTGTAAAAAGAGAATTTACTCTAGTTAACAAAAAGAACTCAGAAAAAAAGCCAAGCCCATCTGCTTACTATGCTTGTCCTTCAGGGTTTTTTAGAAGTAGTGCTCAAATGTGATTTAGTTAATACAACTCACAACTCTAACATAACACATTTGAAATCAAAATAAAACATAAAGTCCACATCTATGCTAGTTTGCTTTGAAAGCTTCAGATAGGAGAAAAAACACTAGGATTTTTTCAATGATACACAAAAAACACTGTGTACAACACCAAAATCAACAGTGTTCATCAATTTACATAAAAATAAGACTTTAAAGTCTCCATTGACCCCAAACTGGGCAGCACAAAAGCACTCTCATCTATACGAGAAAAGGCAAATATGAAAATCTTTTATATACAAAATTCACCAGCATGGAATTAAATGACATTAAGTCTCCAGTACAGCCTGAACAGATTTTCACTAAAAGCTACACCAGCTAGGATTGTAAGGTGTTTGTTTTCAAATCACATTTTGACCCATCTCTGCCATTTATGAACATCACAAATCCTTCTCAGGGCTAGCACACTGAGTAATTAAAACATTAAGAAAAAATACAAGAAGTTGCACAATGTCTATTTTGGCTTTATTACTGTACTGTCTCACATTGCTTCTCCTCAGCATGCACAGCACCAGCTACTTTTGTTCAGGGATTTTTTACTGTGGGTTTTGGTTTGATTTTTTTGTAGAGGTTGGGACTGGGTTTTTTAAATTACTATGCCTCCCTCTTCATTTCCATAGAGGGAATGGGTACCTTCCCCTAAAAAGAGCAGGAGCTGAGCTATGTATACACAGATAAAAGAAAGAGCAAAACCTTCCTGATCATTCTCCTAGTCTGGTGCCCCAAAAACTGCATATTTAAGGGCTGGGCACCACACGATCTAAAGAAATGTACAGTCAAAACCAGAAAAATAGTGTCATTTCCCAATCTGATTACATCTGTACAGCTGACGATGTTGGGTGTTCAGATAAAAGCTGGAGCCAAAGGTTCAAAAATAACGTTCTCTATCTCTGGGATGTTTACATTGTGAAAGCTTGGAGAGCTTCCTTTGAAAAGCAAGTGAAAAAAGCAAACATTAAGATTCATGCAGTCTATGTCAGGGAAGGGCTATACAATGAAGTCTTCCTCTCAGCTCAGTGGCTTTGAATACTTCAGATGTAATCGATTTAGTCACCAATTTAGGCAGATACAGCACAGATTTAAGCATTTAATTATAGACAGCAGAGATCCAAGGCTAAAGTAAGCCCTGCATTTTCTGGATGTGCTAGGGAGGAATTAAAACTTCCTGAGTTGACCTTTGACACAGCTCACCTACTTACTGAGCACAATATTCTCCCAAGTAGGTTGTAACACAAAAGATAAATGTTATTTCCCAAAACCATTGCCATGACTACAATTAACCTTGCCTTGCCTTCACTAGAATCTGTGTCTGCAGCCAAGCTGCAGGTGAGATGTTGTAGTGTGGGAGCTGTCAGGGTAACACAGATCCATAAAGCCTGAATCCTTCTGTGGGAGTGTGGCAGGATTTAGGATTCAGGATCTTGTCTTCATCTATCTGGTCTCCCTCTTTTCCCTTCAGCAGGACTGAATGAAAATACATTCTTTGGCATAATCCAATAGCTTTTTCAGCAAACACCACTTTGAAAAGCGGGCAATATCCTGAACCCACCAAACTACTAATATCCATTCTACTGAGCATTATAGACACCTTTGAAATTAAATTCCTTACCTGTCACTAATGTGGCACAATCAATGCACAGAAGTAAATGCTGTCCAAAATTCTTTGTCACTTGTCACAAGCTCATCATACAACAGAATTATACAGGCATTACACAGAATAAGAGTGTATTAAACACAGAGTGACCATGCACCACCAAACGTGTATTTTTCAGATACTACTTTCAAAGGAGAAAGGAGGAGTGACTGAGACTGGAACTGCCACACCAAAGGATGGGAAATGCAATCACTGACAACTGCAGGGACAGTCTATGCTCCTTCAACTCTGCAAGGAGAATACATTTGAAAACTCAGATTTGAGAGATTTAAAAATAAAAAGGAAAAAAAGAAGATTGTAATGGATTTCAAGCATGCTTCAGCTGGAAAATCCACTCTTCTCATACATACCCTCTCCCTGCAAGCTAAAGAGCATCCCCCGATTTTCCTAAGTTCAGCACATACAATAAGGGGATTGTGACCAGGGGAAAAAAAACTAAACCAACAACTCTCTGATGCAGTCTATAAAAATGTTTGGGAGACTAGGATTTCTCCAGATTAATTTTTAGTTCTTTGATCACAAGAAAAATAATAAAGAAGAGCTTCTTTGAAGATGATATGAAGGAAAGCCATCTGTGTCAGTCACGTACATCCCTCCACTTTCTCTCAAAAAGATGAGTTATTATTTCAAAGACATTCCTATGTACCACCAGGTGTGAAAACCTCTCATAGCCCAGAGCCACATGGAAAAAGCCATTTCTATTTCATTTATTACTTTCGCACACCAGAGCTGCAAAGTAGGCAAAAACACAGACAGAAAAGAAAATTCTAGTCTTTATTAAGTTTTGAACAGAAATATTTATTCAAGTTAGAACCGAAGTTCCACATCATCTTTAAAGTTCAGCTAAGTGATAGGACTCAAGCAACCAGTGTCATCAGATGGTAACTTAGCAGCTGTTGATAAGAAGAATAAACCTGGATAGCTGGTTATTTAATATATTTTTAGATTTCAATAAACTGCCTCTCATTTAAGACTTATAATAATGCCTGTATTTTTTTACAGTACAGCACAAGGCAGCAATGGAGCAAAACACAACAGCTGGTGTTGGATTCACCTTGTCCAGGACAGGAGAGTTGTCTGGGCTGCTGTCAGGAGATGGAGTTTGATGGAGCTGGGCCTTCCTGGAAACCTGAGGTCACCCAACCCTTGCTCATGCACACTGATATTCACATTATGAAGTGCGGATGAGGTGAGCTGCTACACAATCTCTGTGATCACTCCTTCAATTACCCCACGCTGCATTAAGCCCTCTCATCCCTCTGAGCAGCAGCTGAACAGCTGCACTGCCTCTTACCCCTGTGCAGCTCTTCACTCTTGGAATATCATGACAGAGTCTGTTCTCCTCATCACAGCTCCCTGAGAAGAAATTGTTCTTTAACATAGCAGACTTACACCTGTTATAACAAGGGCAACAACTGGCCCCCAGTTATGAAACCCAGAGCTTTCTACTACACATTTAGAGACAGTTCGTTCTCTATTAAAAAAAAAATCATAAAAGCAGTTTTTTAAAATATAAAAGCATTTATAAACAGAGCAGGGAAGTCACATTTCTATTATTTGACATCCTTCTATTCTTGTGTCTCTACATATTAAACACCTGTAGGAAACATTGATGAAAAGATCAAGCACTCCCCAAAAAAAAATCCAACAAAAAAACGCAGTGTCTGCTTCTAATAATTTAAGATAAGGAATAATAGGTACATTTAGAATTTTACTGGATAATTGAGGGAAGTGAGAGACAAGAGTATTCCAAAATTAACTCTCATTTTCACTGTTAGCCATTGATGACTTTGATTGTCACACAACATTAACTAGTTCCTCGACCAAATCAAAAGCACTAAGAAATAAAATGAGAAAAAACAACCCTGGGGCTACACTTGAAATGATAAAAATGCACATATATTTAAGCAGATGGTATTCCCTCTAAGTTACAAGTTATAACATGAAATCATTACTTCACCATATTAAGCATTGCTACTGTCTTGCTTGCACATATTTTTAAATTCTAAGAAATCCTAACAGCTGCATCACCTGCAGCAGAGACTTCCAGGGAATGTTTAGAGGCAGAACATTAATTTCTCCACTGTCAATCTGTTTATTGTACCCCAGAGTCAAAAACCCCATCAGCTCTGCTATGGTCTCAAGCATACTCAGTAAGGTCAAATATTTGTCAAGATAATTTGTTTTGGCTGGAATGGAGAAAGTAAAGGGAAACAGAAAAAGGCAAAAATACAGCATTTTTTTGAGAGATGGTGTCAAATTGTGGAGCCTTGACTAGACAAAATATCTCATTAAATCACTCAAAGGGTAGGGATTCAGAGTATACTTTTAGAAGCCTCTAGGTATGACATAAACCTGGAGTAAAACTAGATTAGCCAACGCAAAAATCCTGGCTGTGGTAACTTCATTCCTTTCTGAATGTGGAGACTTAACTCCTGCTTAGTGAGAGACAACATCACAGATGCCCTCCACATAATTTTATGTGCTTGAAATACCTATGGATGTTATTAATGAAAAACAAACATGAGCAGTGCCAGATAAGGCCTGTTCAAAGCTGTGAAGCACCAATAACCTCAGTTCAGAGCTCAGCTGCTGAAGGACACTTTTAGAGGCCTTCATAAGGATGACTCTGACCCTTAGCAGGCTGGACCCCATGCCATGCAAACCTGCTCCCACCTCAACATCCTCTGGGTAAGGACCTAAAATAAACCCACAAAAGTGTCTCAAAGTAAAATAAACCCTTATGCATCCTGTTCTAAGAGCACCGGTTTAAAGCATCATTAAAAAAAAAAAAAAACCCTAAAACTGAACACACATGGTTTTGCTCAGCCTCTCTTTAAAATGCTGTAACCAAACCAGCAGAATAAAAACAACCAGAGTCACCCGTCCTACTCAGCAGTGCTCAGGAGAGCACAGCTAACACCCACAATTTGATTTCTTTCAAAACAGAGACAGGACACCAGGCCTCATTAAAATGCCATATCACAGTGTCAACCAATGTTTCATGCCCTTCTGAGAACTGGTTTCTCAGAAACAGGGGAGCACAAATGTTTGGCCTTCTAATTCACAGCAAAGAATTATTTTACGAGGCATTTCAGTAAATGAAGGTAGTACATCAAATACCATCTCTAAAAAGAGCAAGAGCAAGTTGCTATGTATTTTTCAGCAATAATTAACTGACCATCAACCCTGCAAATGCCACTTACTTCATTTCCTATGACAACTGTTTTACCTCTTGTTTCACTATGCAACAGTCTGACAGACACAATGGCAAAGAGCTTTCCAGACCATTGTCCCTGGACCCAAATACAAGCTGTATTAATGTTCTTTTCCCCAGTGTTAAATGTTTTTGATAGCTAAGAGAAAGGCTCTATAGTGTAAGAGTTAGTTGCTGGATGAGGGCATCCCACTGTGGGCTGTATTTGGCACTTCTTTCCTATAATGTGAAAGCATGACACCCATTAGTATAATTGAGATTTACAAGCCTGCACAATGAAGCAAAACTTATAAAAGAGCCAAGAGAGTGCACATAAGCTATCATCAACAGGGGAGAATTTGATGCATAAGCCATAATGCTGTTACTAGAACATTTCTGCCTTTCCCCAAAAACAAAATTTTTGGTAATGTTTGGTATTCATATACCTTATCTATTTTGTATTTTTATCGCACAATAGTTTTTGAAACTAAAAGTGAAAAGCCAAAACAAAGTCATCCTAAAACATTATATGGTCACACAGTAATAAAATACAAAATCTTTGAAGAGAAGAAATTGATGTAATAAAACCTTCAGGGAGACAGATGTGCAGGTCTTCATTTCTTCAGCTTTTTTATTAGGTATTTTAAAGGATGAAGCTTATGCAGATGGCACAATTTGAATAACTTCATTTACTCCAAGCTGCACTTGTGAAAGCACTATTTTAAAAAGGGTCTGTTCTTTCAGTGCTGCTCAAATTGCAATCAAAACCTGGTAAATCTAAGCTATGGTTCTACATTTGTCTACTAGAGCTTTTTTCAAGTCCAAACTGAGTTTAAACCCAATGACTTATCTGCCTGAAAAGCTGCCCACATGCTGCTATGTTATTTTAATTGATACAGTCCTTTCAATCTCACCTTAATAAACATCCATTGACATCATGAACAAATCGTGCTACCTGGCTCAGAAACAAGGACTGGTATTTACAAATTTCCCTGGAAGTGTCCCCAGGTAAAATGAACAAATGCTTAGGTCAGCAGAGAAGAATTAAAAAACTCAACTGTTGCAGGCATCTACCTTTCTACCCCTCAGACACTGATTACACAGTGAAACACAAATACAAAATTGGGAATGACAAATGACAAATATAAATGCTACTAAATTAAAATGACTGAACTCTTGACACATAGAAGAAACCAAACCAAAACTGTTAACTCAAGCGTTCTTGTTCTGTAGATGGAAAGAGGGTCCTGTAATGCAGTCATACTGTTGCTACTTTGAAAATAATTAAAAAAGTGTTAAAGAACGAAGCTTGGTCCCTGAATCTTCACATTTCTAGGGCCAGCAAATTTTGATAACTTGTATTCAAGAGTTGTAAAAGGAAAGGTCAAGAACAGCAGGGAACTTAAAGTGGTGCTCAATGAATTTGGAACAGGATAAATTTTTTCCACAAACTCTGAAGGGACAGTGCTTGCATAGTATGTACTGGAGGCACACAGAACAGCACAGAACATCACTTTCATGTCAGCTTGACATGATTCTGGGTGGGCAGGACAGGGAAGAAAGAAGAACAGCTGATATTAACCAGACTGGTAAAAAATTAACAGCAGGAAGTATGGCCAAATCCAACAGATCCTATCTAATGAGATTACGTTTTTTTACATTTTCTAATCACATTTCCTAATGAGATTGCAAGTTTGACCAGAAAACATATGTTTACAACACATTTAGGCTTTCTAAGGCATTTGTCTTCCCACATTTTTAAGAAGAATGCTTTTTATTAAAACAATCAATGCTATGCTCATTCCTCTGATTCAAAACCTGATAACTGAAGTTACAATTATAAATGAGGAGCCATTATTAAGCAGGTACATTTCCACCAAAACTCTCTGGAGCTATCAATTTTGTCCCTTCTGGCACTGAACATTTGTACAAAGATCTGAAAGACAACATTAAAATGTTCCTGTCCAATCTGTAGACAGTAAGTACAAATACTGAAAGAACACATCTCTCTCAGGAAGACAGGTGGTAACATACAGAACCATCACAGCCACTCGTAGTCTGAGCTCCAGGAAAGAGTCCAAATTTCTACAAGTTCAGACAAAAATTCATACAAAAGAGAAACCGTGCTTCTGAAAACAAGGCTAAAGTAGAAATTCCAAGAGTCTTGATTTCACCTCAGGATGACTGAAAACTCTGCTTAACATACATCTGCAGTCAAAAGGTTTAACAGAATCCTGGGAAATACACAAAGGATCTGGGAATCTCTCCTGGAACTCCCTCCCATCTCTTGTTGCAAGTGCTGATTTACATCTCTTCTGATGGCAAAGACATCTCTGCTCTGCCAATACATTCACTCTATTTGCACCAGCATCCAGGCTTTTCCCAGTACAGAAGACCTTTCTAGAAAACAGGTGCCAGACTAGACTTGCTTTCTTTCTTCAGAGATGCAGCACCAAATTACAAGAAAAGGTATTCACTTCAAACTTGCACATTGCTATCTACCTACCACATAGTATTTCATATTTTTCTCCATGGTCTTCTTGTCTGTGTAGTTAGACCTTACCTTACTCAAGATATATTTACTGCCACCCTGTTATTCTTTCATCTGTCAGTGTTGATTTGCTCACAAGAGCAGACACATTTTCTCAGAAACACATTTTCCTCTGTGGCACAGTGACTGCCACTGCCTTGCGTCTCTCCAATGTTTCTATTTTGGCAAACCCAATGCAGCACTTTACTTTCTTTTAAAGGCACACACAGCTCCTGAAAATCAATGACCCAAACTGTCTAAACCTGTCCCCATTATCAGCCCTTCAGATACGACCCTCTGATTTGTGTCTCCACAGTGACACACTCAAGGTGGTTTTAGGAAGAGTACAAAGGAGAAGGAAGGGATGTGTGGCAGTAAAGAATACCCTATGTGTTTTAAACCAGGCTTAAGTCCATCTCTCCTAAGGACATGAACTTTCTATTTTTCCCAGTGAGTTTGAAAGCATTACCATACAGGCTGGAACAACACAAAAAATGCAACTGATTGAAAATTAACTTTGATTATATTCCCAGGGGATTCTTCCCAACTGCCTCCTCTCTTTCTTATGAGCTTGTTATTTCAATAAGTATCAGCTGCAGCCTGCTGCAGTTTTCTGTATGAGATTGTTTTCTACTTTAAAATTAAAATACATTGGATTAATAAAAAACAGAACAAAAAAAAACCAAAACAAAAACACAGAAAAAAAAGCCAAAAACAAAACAAAAAACCCACCAAAAACCCCACAAAACCCACAAGCAAACAAACAAACAACTAAAAAAATCCCAACCAGTGTGGATGTATGCAAGCTGTTCTGATAACAGAAGTACAGAAACTGGGAGTGTGCTGGTCTTGCATTCTCATGTCAGACATCCAATTTCCACAGCTGTTTACACCTCATGAGACATAGCAATACAAAACAGTCTGAACAGCAACAAGCAGACTTCCAGCTCACACACACATTCCCTTCACTGGTAACCTGCAACCCTCACTACTGCCCACAGACAAAGATGCTATTCCCAAACATCCCACGGTCTGCTCCTTTCCACTCATGCCTGTCTTTTCTAGTTCTTCACGTTTATCAGACATGATTCCTGCATTTCTTTCATAGTCTTTGAAACTTTCCTGTACCCTTACTTCTACCATTAGTAGTTACAGAGACAAGTAGTTCACTTGTAATCTTTTATTAAGCAACACCTCCATTTTCAAATCGTACTGAACCACATTTAATAAAGATAGCAACAGCACTTCTACACACAGTCGGTGACAAAATCACACAAGTAACCTGAGCTGCATTGAAGATGCCTATATTATACTCCTCAGTAAAACAAATTGTATGACTGTCATGTTGCCTAATAATCCTGCAAAAATGGCGTTATTTAAAAGCCCTACTTTCTTGCTTCATTATATGCAAGGAAATCTGAACCAACGTATTCAAAGATCTAAAATTCTCTGAGCATACAAAAACATTCAACTTCACATTGGTGTCTACCCTTTTCTTGGCTATGCAACAAGAGCAGAACTTGGCCCTTAGCTGTGACCGACTTTTGCAAATAATCTTATCGCTTTTTATGGCTCAAAAAATGTTTTGCTTGTAACAAAAATCCCTGCTCTTCTCATACTCCAAAAGCCCAATGAGACACTATGCCAAACTGCTGCTATATTATTAGACCTCTTACAGTAAATTCATGTGCAAAACCAAATCCTCTGTGTTTAAATACTGCCTTTAATTTGTATTTCACAACTGGCTTGGGCAAGCAGCCACTCAGCTGGCTGGGCAGAGGAACCAGCTCATGGCCAGTTCATGGAAGGAACCTGTCAGAGGCTGCTCACAGAGGCAGACAAGAAAAGGCAGCAGGGTCTCCAGCAGCCCCCACAGCTCCCTCCTGGGCACCCACCACACCGACTCACGCTGCTGCCCAGCCCTAACTAGCACTCCTCCCACCCCAGCCCTATCTCCACACCTCTTTCCATCTCCAGTGGGAGTAGTTATACCAATTTCCCAGATCTAAAAAAAATCTAGCACAACTGATGAGTAAAAGCCAGCGCACTTTAAAACCTGGAACTATTTAATTTTTTTCCAGCTGTACCCATAGAATGAAAATTCCCCTCTGGGTAACCTTTGCTCTGGTAACACATAACACAACACACAGAAACGTGTCACAAGTCAGCCATTAAGTTTACACTGCTGCAGAAGACAGGGAGCACATTTCATTCTTCAGCACTAGAGTAAAACAGAAGAGCTGGTCTCTGCCTCAGCCTTCATACAAGACAGATTTGGAAGTACCAGGGTGTATTTTCTGTGATGTTATCCAACACCTATTCAGAGTCAAACAATTAGAATTTTTTGTTGTTCACATCAGGTTCACCTCTTTGTTTTTAATACAGTTGCTGGAGCACAAATTAGCCTTTAAGAGATTAGAAAAAAAGCAGAGACTATAGAGTAAGCACCATGTCTGCTGTCTGACTAAAACCAGTGCAAGTCTATGCAGAAAAGAATCCAAGCCAAAAAGTAAATAGTTCGCTGCCTCACATACTTGCTCACTAACTTTTTAAAGTGAAAGATGACCCACAAAAGGCCTTCCAACCCTGGAAAACTGCTCAGAAAATAATTCTCTAAAGAGTTAATCAGGCTCTAACATTGCAGAATTTAGCATGCAAATACAGAATGCCCAGGCTTCTCTCTCTGCAACTCCAGTGCACAGCGATCATGTAACAAACCAATGTAAGATACATTATCTTACTTCAGCAACAGAAAGCAATGAATTTGAATCCTTCAGGAAACCAACACCGAAAAGATACATGATAGTCTTAGAAACTGTAGCACTATTAAGCCTTTTGGACAAAGGGTTAGTGAGCTGCAGGGCACTCTGGGCAGCACCTCCAGTCACTCCCAGGTTTCTCCACTCTTGCTGACAAGCAAGGATACGGCCCCGGGAGACACGAACAAAAGATGGAAAGCAGTAATTGGAGCCTATCTAATTGCAAAAGTCAGAGGCTGTATTTAGACTAACTTGCACCCCCATCACCCCCACACTCCCTCAGTGTATGGGACCTCTGCTCTCCAACAGCCTCCGACTGCAATCAAATATTTCTGGTACTTCCCAAAGGTGCCACAGCACTTCCCTGAAGAGGATAAAAGGATGTCAGTGGGAGGAAGAAGGGGTGCCCAAACTACCCCCAAATCCAATGCCATCCTTGTTTTTGGAGTAGAGAGGCCATGCAAGCAATTGGCCCCACCTATAAGCAATGAGAGGAGGTCAGAGGGAGCAATAAAAGCCAGAGCAAGGGAAGAATAGAAGAGGGGTGAGTCACATCATACAGGGCAGAGTGAGAAGCCACACCTGAAAGCCGATATTACACAAAAGACTTGCACTCACAAAGCAACACAGCATCAGTGTGTCACCCATGAAGGGAAAAAAGACGTCGTAAGACAAAGTTATGTGAAGACAGAAATGCTAACTTGCTTCAGACAGCACATGCTCTAAGAGATACAAAATACCACAGCAACTACAGTAGGACCAAAGCAAAAGGAAAATTTTAAGAGAAATTATTTTCCTGTTACATATTGGTAAAAACAATTATTATGAACTCATGTTCTTCAGTGCATCCTGCCTCAATGATGCAGCAATCCTCACTGGTCTGCTCAGAGATTCTTTTTAAAGACTGACCAAGAAGATGTGATACAATCACTGCTCCCCAGGGTTCACTATTTACAGTGGACAGGTATGAAATGTATTTGCATCAGGAGGTTGATCTCAGAATGGGACAAAGAAAAATATTACAAAAACATCCTAAGCCCTGCCTGCACCTCATGTTTGTCTCCTTCCTTTCACAGGATCAAATGCCAAAGTGCTTGCTGTTGAGAGCACCACACATTTCTCATACCAATGTACTGAGATGCACACCCCTGCTTTTCTGAGCTAAACCACCCACTAACCTTTCCTTGGCTGCCCCAAAGGAAAGAGGCTGGGCAAAAGTCTGAGCAAGAAAAGATGATATTGGATAGGGTCCAGAGTACAGTCCTCAAGCAAACCCTGTCTTTCTCTTCATTTTCTCTTGCTGTGGTGATCAGTAGAGAAACTTAATACTAAGGAACAGAAATGCCTCAGATGGGGAAGCAGAGGGGACACCTTGAAATAAAACCTTTGTAAATGTGCTTTTTGCCCAGAACAACTTTTTCTGCCACAAACAGCATGTGCCAGATTCCCCAGATGCAAAACTGAGTTACACCACAGCAAAACACCCTTTGATGCAAGCCCTACGGAAACATTGCCACGCTCACTCTCCTCTCGATGTACGCGCTCCATGCTGCCTCAGCTTCCGGGCAGAACAGTTCCCAGACAACTGAACTTTATGGCTGCCAAGATCTCTCCTCTGCAGTCAACTGCAGGAACAACGCCCTGCCCTTTTTCTTTTTTTTCCCCCTGTCTTAAAGTTCTGTCTCGTCTTCACTTCTTGTCTCCCCTGCCTTCCTATATCACCCACAAATGTGTTAGTTTAGCTCATATTAGGTATCTCACTTGGTTCAGAAGCCTTTGGGTAATCAGAGGGCTATATGTGGGAAAGGTGTTGGGTTTATTATTTAGATCAAAAACATTATGTAGACCTATACAAACACAGGTACACTGCACCCTGGAGTATTATCTTCATTTTCATCTTTATATTCTTAAAAGAAAGGTAAGGTTGAAGTGAACAAAGACCACTCATGAAGGACACAAGATGTTTATCAGTCAGATTTCAGAGCAGCTGAAAGGGGGTGTCTTGAAATTTCACCTTTATATAGGGCCAGATATATCTAAAGCATCACCCACTGTTGCCATATCTCTTATGCTACAACTTAAAACTTTATTTATGTTTTCTTAGTTTTCCAGGTCTTCCCAAGGATGTCAGCCTGCTTGTTTCAAGACTGTGAATCCTCACAAATGATTGAGGTCTCAGTGTTCAAAGCAAGACTCAGACATCTAGAAACAAAACAAGAAAGGAAACCCTACATCTATAAATCCAGTTGCCAGTTCTACCTTACATAAACTAAATCTCACATGAGAAGAAAAGGACAGTCTCAGACCAACATCTCCTACCTCCATCCTACTTCTCAGAATTGCTGAAAGCAAACACCTGGGGAATAGTAAAATTAAGATATGGTACCACCACAGGTTCTTACCCTTTTTCAGAGTGATGAGAAATGCCTCTATATCCTGAGTGAACCTTTAGTCACATTTTCCCATATTTTTCTAATCTCTGCTCAAATCCTAGGATCTTTTTTCCTTTTCTTTTTTTTCTCCCTCCAAGGTAGCATCCTTCTATTAACAAATTACCCCCCCAAAAATCCACAAAGTAAAAAGCAAATATATTCAAGTCTTAGCCTCATATTTCTAACAGATAAGCTTTTAAGGCAGCAATGTCTACTTTTTGTTTAGTCTGTGACTTTAGACTCCACACTATGACATTTGAAATTTCCCCTCTTCAACTTCACATCTACCATTTCCTGGTTTAATGATACAATATCCTGGTCCTTCCCCATACTGATGATACTTTCTAGACCTGCAACCTGAGCAAAGTTCATTACACATTACTGATTCTTGTCCCGTGAGTATCATTGAAAATTTCAAATAAAATCAGCCCCAGAACAGAGACTTAAGGGACCACATGAATAGCCTTTTTTCTCCCAATAATACCACGGAACAGCAATGTGTGACACCAAGTGACACAGTGCCCTGAAATGCAGAGCTAGCAGCACCCACGATTCATCCCAAATATGCAACATTTGAATGCTAGAGACAACTAAACATGTACTCACCTTGCCAGATGACATTAGCCCAGTTACTGGGATGCATCCAGGTGGGTAGGGAGGATGATTGGGCAGTTCCCAAATGCCTCACAGGACTCCAGTTAGCAATGCCACAGTGGCACTTCACCAATGGTAGATGAACAATGCAAGTATAAATGAGTGACCTGATTTAATTCTACAGTGGAATGACAAATGGCAGTGAAGAACATTACTCCATTCTCTGTGGCATTGCTGCAGATCCTACACAGATAAACAGGTCAATTTACTGCCATGTTCAGGTTAAACTCCCAAAGAGATCTTGTCTCGTAATCAGGCTAAAAATATTTTTAAAAAAGGCCCGAAGAACCCTAGTTGAAGCTAAAGGGTTTGCAGGAACAGGGGTGGCTAAGTGGAGGTTTTCTGCTTTGACTTTTTGGTTTTGTTTTACTTTTATTTAGATCACTCTGATCTCCTGACTTGTACACAAAAACAGCCTGTGTGAGGGCTAAGAATGCCAGTGGCAGATGGGCAATTCATGAATTCCTGCACTTCACAGAAATCCATCCACTGTGAAAATCTGAGCCATTATGCCTAATGTGTTTTTCTCATTTGGGCATCTAATTCACACACAATTTATCCACTTACAGACTTTGTACATAATTTCATTTCTATGTTCTCCATCTTGAGTCTTCACACTGGACTGTCTGGAAGAATAATGGCTTTCAATTTAATTGTTACACAGGACTTTGTAGTTCAAAGAACAGAAGTTCTTAGTAATGGGGAAACACAGAACATTTGTCAAAGGATGAAAATATTCAACTCAGTTCAGCTAGCTCCAGTCTCCATAAAGAAGCTTGACATAAACAAACTCCACTTGTTTATATTTTAAAGTATGTAACTGTCATTCAGCCCTTTACAGAACACATTTCTTGAGAAGTGTTATGATAATCAACTTAAATAGAAATAGTACCATATAAAGCAGCATTCACAGCCATAACATGAAGAGACTATGCCAAAAGCTGCTCTCCTGCCTTTGCTGCCTTGCTAGAAGATGATGTGTCCTAATTATGAGAAAATGGCCAAAAAGATAACACAACTGGGCTGGAGATAATATTCCTTTCTAATGACCAAAGCAATTCAGAGCACTGGTGCAAAATAAATTCAATAGCCTATAACCTCACCTGGGTAAATAACTGTAGTTGATGATCTGGCATGACATTCAATTAATTTAATATGATCTCTCTTTTATCTTACTGAAATATTAATATTAAATTTTATATTCTTTGAATAGACAGTTACCAGTTTCCTGAAAGCAGTGATTGCTATAGCAGGCAGGAGCTTTGTGGTTAATTGTAGCTAATTTACACTCTCCAATTTCATTCCCTCCTTAGAGTTGGATTGCTTTCACAGGTCCAGTAATAGTCACTTAGCTTCATGACTTTCCTTGGCACTTCTCTCCTAAACTGCTACTCTTCTCAGACTTTTGATCTCTTTTTCAATGCCAAGTGAAATCTGCTTCCTGATTTGAAAGAGAACACTTAATTGGATAAACAAGTGGCAAGTTGTCTCTGTAGCTTAGCTAGCAGTAAAATAAGCAACATGCAGTACTCTGTGTAAGGAGAAACCCGTACTTTTCTAATTTATCCCTTTTTTTCTGAGAGCTGGGACTGGGGTCCTGCTTCCAAGAAGCAGCAGTAGCTTGTGCTGTACATTTTCAGGAAAAAAGGATTATAACACAACTGTGATTTTTTGACAAGCATCTGCCTCCAGCTGTGATTTAACTACATTATATAAAGATACATCAAAAAACTTCAGCAAGTACTCAGCCACTCTGAGCTGACATGATGTAATAAGAAATACAGTTTTTCCTTTTGATTATAAGTCATTTAGAAAAAGACAACAGCTGTCGTGAAATACACAGGCAGTGCAGTTCAAACACTTTCGTGTTGTCTACAGACATGGCAAAAACAGTTTAATGAACATTAAGATCTACTGAGACTCTTTGAGCACAAAAATCCAACAAAGGACATCCAAACTCCAGAAAATAAAGCCAGAAAGAACCTATATTTAAAAGAATTTCTTATGCCTCATGGCAGCAACAACAACCAACTCTTGCTTTCCACTCCACACACAACTTTCAAGAGAAGGCACCTATATTAAAAAACAGATATGGCAAAAATATTCTGTGCTGGTGAAAACCTGCTATATACCCTGTGCCAAAAGAATACAGCCATGGCCAGACTGGATTAAAATAAAGATCCTTCCAACTCAGTAGCCTTCACCAACAGGCACAAGCAGCATTTTATGGAAAGGCTGCAAGAACAGAGCAAAGATAAAAGGACACAATCATTGACCTGCAGATGTTCTGGAAACCTTCCAGTTTGGGATGTCTTGAGTTAAAGGATACTTTCTCATCATCTTGCTGGAGTTCTTCTCCATCACTTGCCCATTTTATCCATTTACTTCCCTGCCATTCAAGATACCTCAATGTCTACAAATTTACCATCTTCTACAGAGTCAATTGAAATGATAGATATGATCTCATAGTTAGAAATTCAGCAATTTTATATTAATTCATTTGGAAAAGCAACTTAATGGTTTTTGTTGGTACTTTATTAATAATAAAGCTTCTCAGCTATAGCTTTTCTTCTTCAACCAATTTCCTTGTCTTAACATCTGCATTAGAAATTAGATTACAATCTTTTCCGCAGAATATTATAAAATTCTTAAGAAGCTACTAAACAGAGTAAGGACAAAGGACAACAAATGAATATCAGAAAACTCCTGAGAGTGAGCATCTGGACAAAAAAGAAAAAAAATTTAATTAACAGATGAATGAAAATTGATACAGCATTATACAGTGAAGGGGAAAAGGCAGCATATGGACTCTGATCTACCGGCTACTGTGGAGAAAGAACCTGAGCTGCTGTTTAAATGAGGAAAAAAAATGGGACTATATAATAAACTAATCTTAACAGCTGTCCAACAAAGCTGCTGAGTGTTTGGAATTACCAAGAAACAAAACCAATAATTAGGAATAATTAGTGTACTATGTCACTGAGTAAATAACCTCAAACACTATGCTCAGTGTTTGACTGTTCAGTGTCCTTCATGACAAAAAATCCAGGAAGCATCAAATGCAACTGATAAAAAAAGTGAAAAACAAATGAAGATACATCTAAATCAATTTTGTTATAGTTTATGTGTGAAGATTCATATTTCTAACATTGAGTAAAAGGATGCCCAGATAGTGTGAAATGCTAGATCATCAATAGGTTTACATCCAAAAATTTGATCTGAGTTGAAAGTAGAAGCACGGATGACCAAGTGGAGATGTCCAGCTGCCATGTTCTTACTCATACCCAGATATTTGCTTAGGCATCACTGGACAGAGGAGGCTGGACAAACACACACTCACCCTACCCACAGTCTCCATTTTTTTTATTTTGACCGATTTGGTCCATGACTGTTCTGGATAAGGAAACAGACAGAATTAACACTGGATAAAAATCAGCAGATATTCAAGTTTGGATTGATCATTTAAAATTGTCTTTATTTCAAACATAAACATTTCAAAAGAGGGTGGGAAGGAGGAGTGACATTTGAAAAAATAAACCTTCAAACCCAAAGCTGTGTCTGCGTGAGCCTCTACTGTGAGCTCCAACCAAAACGAATTTAAACCTACTCTTGGGTTTTCTATGCATCAACAAGCAATTTATTAGGGATTTGCTGTTTGCCATGAGAACTGGAACATACCATGAAGGAGTTTAAACACAGCCACTGTTTAACCAAGACCACAAGCTTTTTCATGAACTACTTATGCATTTTTAATGCTTGTCCTTCTCCAGAGCACACCTGGAGCCAGTGTGTATATAAAGTACCCAAACATCCTGGACTCAGTCACTAAATACTTAAATTCTGTTGCAATTAACAAACGAGTTGGTTAAGTCCATTGTTCAGCACCAGATTTGTGGAAAAAAAAAAAACAAAACAAAACCAAACAAACACAACAATTTTTTTGGTGACAGGTTGGTAACAAGCAATATATACAACAGAACAGAAGCCTTCTCAGTACACCAAAGAGATGTGAACCCAAGAGCTTTAGCTGCAGTGCAGCTTTTCTGCAGTGCCAGAGCTGCATGTATGTATAGATTTATGTGCATGTGTGTGTGTGTTTGTGTAAATACAATCAAGTTCTGATGCTGACACTGTGCAGAGACTGCAGCAGCTCCTCTCTGACAAAGAGAACTGAAGAGGTCATCATGAAAACAGAGTAAAGAAAAAAAACAAATCCTATAAACAGCAGAACTATCAAAGCCTTGTTGTTACCCCACAGATTTGCTTCTCACAGGTGCTCCATTTTCCCAGTCCAAGCAGTTACCTCCAATCTCCCCTGAGCTCTCAGTGCTCCTCACCCTCAGCAGGGACATGGGAAGCACTACACCTCACTCAGGAACAACTTACAGCTGTGCTGAGCCACTGGCCAAGCTGAGTGTGCACATCCATCATTTCACCAACCAAAAGTTCCCACCTTTACCTGCAAAATTCCTAAGAACTTAATGGCTCTGATACCTCCACTTCTGTTTCAGAGAATGAGACAAAAACTTCCAAAGATAATAGAGGATACTAAAAGAAATAAAGAACAGACCATTTTACAAAACTTACAGTATTAAGAATCAAAGCAAAATAGATGTTACACATACTTTTTACTTCTGCACCCTGATTCTGAGGTCACAATCTCACAGGTTTCCCTCAGTAAACATATATTTTTTATAAAAAAATACCAAAGTAATGAAATCATGACATAGTAGATTGATTACAAAGACTCATGGAAACTGGAAATATGATTGTCAGGTCTGCACATGAAAATGCTATTCCAAAATAATTAGTAAATATATAGATATATATTTAAACAAAAGATTAAGATTCCTTAAAAATACCTTATAAGAATCATTCTTTCATATTCTCAAAAAATCATTACCTTAAAGGAGCATTCTAAATCTGGGTACTCCATCCAAACCAATTCATAAAGACTAATCCTTATTTTAACCTACCTCATCAAAGACTCTTCCACTGAAATGTAACCACAATGTTATAAAAGCTCCAGTCAGACCCAGCTTCTGGTCTAACAACTTCATATTGGTTAAAGGTGACAAGGCCAAAAGCAGGAGCCACAGACACAGCTGGATTCTCATGTATTGAGATCACTGATGAGATTCATTTGACCTGTCAATTAGAGAACTTTTGCAGACAAAAGACTGGGGGAAGGGAGTTGGCAGATGGATAGCTGAAGCTCAAACACAAAGAAAAGGGATGGATGTTAAAGTACTGCAGTAAATACTAATGAAAGTTTGAATGAATCTATTGGGAGATGGGGGTAGACCACTACAGACCACCACACACTCTGCCTGTGGATCATCTTCTAAAAGAAAAACAAAACTATGCAACACAACCACATAATGCAACCACAGCAAGTCAGTCAAGGGGAATATCCAGATACTGATTACTATAATGGAGAAACAAGGCAAACCAAGCACAACAAAGAGCAGATGCACAGCAAAAACTGCATTTACTTTCAGTGTTTTCCATACTATTGCATGTGGGAAGAGATGTACAACAGCTACACAAACAGGCAGGTTAGGTGGCAGGTCTTTCCTTCTTTAGGACTGCCAGAGCAAGCTAAATGTCAATGAGACTGTGGATGCTCCATGGTGTCCAGCCAGGGAGCAATTCCCATCCCCAAGGAAAAGGCTGGCAGCATGACTTCATTCCTGCCACTCTCCAAACACCATATTCCTACCTTTTGGTCCCATCAGGTTATTCCTTGCCAGGCAAACCAAAAGAGGCTGTGGTGGAGATGTCACTGACACCTAAGCAAGAAGACACAACTGGCAGATAGGCAGATATGGCCATACTTCCAAACACGAGCAGGACCCACCCAGTGCCATCCCTCGGGGGAAAGACAAAGAAGGAAGCAAGAGATTGTCTTTGAGGAAGAAAGGAGAGATGAAAGAGAGAAGAAAGGAGAAAAGAGAGAAGGAGAGAGTAGAAGACTCCTGAAGAACTTCTGGTTTTGTCTCCCAGAAGCCTTGTTCAGAGGAAGGAATTAATGTGTCTCTGGAAGCACTACATGAATACGTTCCAATTCAATTATTAAAATTAAAACAGCCACCTAAACATAGCACATACACCCAAATGTGTTCTGGGGGTGTCCAGTCACAGGTCAGGGATCAGCACTGAATCCAGTTTCAGGAGGTCAAAAGTTCAAGTGAGGAAAACATTACATGCCCCCTTTCCTTAACTCTTTCTCACTGCCACATATTTTCCCACTTTTAAAAAGAAAAAAATTGGAAGAGGAGCAAATCTACTAGCTGCATGTGTACTACAAGAGAATAAAAAGACATGGATATTTCTCTGGGCTTTAGGAGTGAATTGTGTCATACTTTACCTTTGCTAAACCCTGGTAACTACGTTTAACAACAGATAACAAACAAACTGGTCATTAATCAAACAAGCTCAAATGCTGGGAGATACACAAACAGATACAAAATATGTATTATAAGCTTTGCAAAACATTTTATTCTTTCACTACTTTAGAACTAATATTATAAAACTGTTTTAAAGATTATTTTATTCTTAAATCTCACCTAAGGAAAACACCAAGTCCAACATGTTGAAGGATGTTTTCTGTATCTATAGGAGAGGAAAGTCTAAACAGCAGTATTAGACTACTGTTATAGGGCCCACTATCACTAAAATACTGTTATGATAACTGCACAGAACAGTTCAGCTTGGGACAGATCAACATAAAAAACACATCTCACACTAACGAAAAAAGCTTATTGGCATGTAGCAGGAGAACAGAGATCATGCTGATTTCCCCCAAACTGATGTTAGTCTGCAAAAGATAAAATGATGCTGGTAGACTTTATGCTACACTGAGGAGACAGGTGGAACTGTGTGACTGAGATGAGATGTTTGACCAGAGCTCATTCTGGGCTTCATACAATGGTGATACCCTGAAAAAAAGAGAACATTCAAGCACAATCCAGTCACCACTCCACTTCAGCGACAACCTCATCACAGGTGTCAGGACAGACAAGGATGTGCCCAGAGAGGTCCCACTTGGAGCATGTCCTACCAGCTGCTACAGGAACCCTCATGCAACCACCAATTAAAAACCCACAAAGGGCTGCCCTGACTGTGGCTCAGCACAGAGGGAAGAATGGAGACGGAGGAAAATTTTCAAAAAATCTTCTCAAAGGCCCCCAGCACTTCTTAAAAACAGTGATGCCCACCAGGACAGAGGCAACCCTCTGACTAGCTGGAGACAGCCAAAGCAGGATCGGCCTACAGGTCCTGTATGGCCAGCAGCTCACCAGATACAGGTGCACAGATTTCCATACTAATGTCCTTCCACTATCCTCTGTTTTCCATGCTAATGCTTGCATTGCCTTTGAAGATAAATGTATCCCCCAAACAACTGTTGATTGACAGCTCTGCTCTGTAAACAAGTGTCAAGGAAACAAAGCCTTAATGATGCTCTGTCATCTAAAAATACTATAAACAATGTCTGTGTTACTGACGGATAAAAGAGGGCCTTGTTCCTAATGAAGAGGATAGACTATCAGAGGAAAACTCACTTCCCAGCTCTGTAGGACTCAGTGCAGATAAACCTAGGGTATTCATTCATGGGCTTTGCTCACTCCCAGCCCTACTGAGAAGACAAGCTGACACCACTGCTGCAACACAAGGGATTCCCAGGACTAGCACACAACTGACAATTACGGCATTAATATTGGGAAAGTTCATTGTAGCCTTCTGTGGAAAGGCACTGGGAAAACTCAAAGCATTATTAGAAGACTGCCCTAAATATTCTGTCATGACAGCCAATCCAAACATCATTTTCTCTCAAAGATATAAAAACAAATCATTTTCTCCCTTTACTTCATCTTGGAAATTTTCCTGTATCCAAGTGCTTTCATGTCTGCTCCCCTTCCAAGCGCCACAGTTTGATGTTTCTTGTGTTCTAGTAGTGATTTCCCCTCCAGGATTCCCTTGTCCAAGTGTGACCCAAAATAAACAGCCAGGTCTGCCTCACTCTTCCCCATGTTAACACATGCACTGCTAGAAAAGGCTCAGAAGTGCAAAAGAATTTACTAAACAACTGACCCAGAGAAGAAGAGAAAGATATTACAGCATCATGTTCTTCAACCTGCTAAGGATGTCATGATCTATTTAGCATGAAAGGGAAACTAAGATGTCACAACGTGTAAGAAAAAAATGGATTTGGAAATTACATCGTACTTCCACTAGCTCTCTGCTAACTATCTTCTGTATCCTCTTGTCCAACTTTGACTAAATCCCATTATGAATCATTTTTTCCCATNTTTTTAGAAAAAAACAGTGTCGCATAAGGACTGTGCCACCTATTCTTATATCTCACACCTATCACTCTGTTATTTCCCTTGCAGGCCATTTTGGGAATATAAAAAATACATCAGCAATGCCTGTGTAATGCCAAGTAAAGTAAGAACACATTTCAAAGTGAAAATGAAAGGGAGATGAAAATACATTTCCAGATTTTCTATGTTTTCAGTGCAGTATGTGAGTGATTTTTATGACAAACACAAACCTAAGAAACACGTCTTGTTTGGTTCTTATATGCTACTATTTTTCTGGAAATTAAGATACAGTCAAATACAAACCAAAAAGACTTGAAATGAAAGTCACTCCAGAAAGAGGACTACAACTAAGATTTCCCTCCCACAGGCATCTTTAGTGTTCTATTCTGCTCCAGTTTGGGCCAACATTTGCAAAATGGAGATGGACATATTCTTAAGCAATTCACTTGGGCAAAATTACAAAATAATAATGCAACCATTTGACATTAAAAATTACAACCAAAAGGGTATTCCATAAAACATATTTATTTAATCAAATTAGTATTTTCCAGTATTATTTTTTTTACCAGCTCAAATGACTACGAAAGCCAAAAATATGAAGTTAGAGATCACAGAGTTCCTGTCATTCATTACCATGGTAAATTGGTGCAGCACTGAGCTTATTAAAAAATCCCTCAGCAACAAAAGCACAGTAGGCCTTCATTTGATAATGAACCTGAACTATCATGACGAAATAGCATCAGGGAAAAAGCATCACTAACATTACTGCTCCCAGTATTTGAAAGCTAACACACTGGTTTTCACCAGATTTTGGACTATAAGGCCTGAGCATATCAGCAGTTTTATGACAGTAAACAAGCTATCCATGTCTCCTCATGTCATAGGTTACTACAGTATCTAAAATAAGTTTCTCTAATTCCATGGTCTTCACTTATTCCCAATACTCCTTGGTTCTCTTCCCCTTCTACACAAGAATAAATGGAAAAAAAAATATTTTCAACAAAAAAACACAACTCATCTTAGAAATAAAAAAAAAGGACAGAAATAGACTTGATGCTGAAGAGCAAAAAATTTGGGATCACCAGGATGTAAATAAATCAACACTAGAGCTCAGAAATGTGGAGACAACCACAAAAAAAGAAGTTTCAGAAATGTTAGGTTTTTGTAACGAAAATCATATTTCGTTTCTCATAGCTAACAAAATTATTCATCAATAGATGTTTTCATATGACACTAGATCTTTTGAAAAACTTTCATGGGAAAGACAAATCACCTTTCCCTAACTTGTGGCACACAGGGGAATCAAGATACAGATCCAAATCTTACTGCAACCTCTTCAGAGCAGCAACTTCTGGACTTCAAAAATCATCACATCAAAACCATCATGTTGTTACCCAGAGGCAAAACTCATTTATTCAACCTGAAATAATTTATGATGATATATTTTCAAAGTTTCACTTTGGGGCGGGATGGGAACACAAAGTCACAACAGTGATTTTTCTGATACAAGTGTTTTTTTCAAAATCTTCAAGTGAAAATAAAAGTCAAAAAGTTTGTAACACAAATGAAAGGAGAACTTTAAAGGGTATTACCAAGGTGGATTTAAAATGCAAATTGAGGTGTTTTTTATTTCTTGTTGAAGACTAAATATTTCCAAAGACATAATGAAGATCTAACACTTCATTTTCAAGCTCTCATCCTAATGAAAAATAAGAAAGGCATTCTGGTAAAGCACAAAACAAAACAAAACAACCAAAGGAACCTCTTGTACCATCGTATCTCCTTTTACTTAACAACCCTGTACAACCAAAACATGTTTCAAGGAAATTTTGATAAGTTGGTCCCGACTGGAAATGTAATTTAGAAAACAAAATCTCTGATCTTCATACCTGTGGGACTGAAACTTCTGGCCTCAAGCAATGGTTTGCTTCTCCAGGAAACACGCCAAACATGTTATCAGCATTTCTGTAAACTCCAGTTTCCTATTTCATATGAAGTGCTGTCATATCAGTGTTGTCTTCATGCTGTTTCTCACACACAGCCAGAAGATTTTCCATGGTTTCTGAAAGCTCCAGGCAGCTCAACAGCAAGGAACACACTTTGATAGTGACAGGTTAGCAGGGAAAGGTTGCACTTTACTGGTGTTCAGGCCCAGACATGAAGCATCAGTCCCCAGCCTGCTGCAGACTTGTTGGCCAAAAGGCATCAGCCCCTGCTTCACGGGCTCTCAAACATCATCATTCATCACTCCAGGATCAAGGCATGAGAGCACACAGATGCTGCACGCCCTTCACAATCACCTCTGCCTGCACACCCCACAAACCCTTTGGGTTCTGTCCCTCACAAACCACGTGTGCCAGTGTGCAAACCTCCCTACATCCCCTTCGCACTCAGGCAGTTTGTTCCTTCTTCCCCCCCAAAAAGGCATACTCAGCCTCATGCTCTAGCACAAACAGAAACCTGAGCTATGGCTGTGATCAAAAAAAAAAAAAGAAAGCATAGGGAAAAAAGGGTTTCCATCTCCTTGTCCCAGTGTGAACTACAGGATACCGAGAAATGTTTGACTTCAAGCTCCAGCCTTAGAAGCTCTTTGACATGAGAGATGCCTAGCAGCGGTTGACACTCGAATTCAAAGCCCTGGCCAAGGTCACTTTTAACCTGCCATTTATATCTGAAGCTGCAGTGCAGTTCATAAGGAAATGTTTGCATTTTCTCATCTTACCATCCATGGGGGTGATTCACAGAGCAGTTTCAGTGAACGTGAGCTACATTCCTTTTAGAGGAAAACAGAGCAGAAGCTCATATCCAGATGCATTGGAAAGGCAATTCAACTACTAATGGAATCAAAGCAATGACTCCATATTTGGATGGCTTTAAGCTGTATGACTGATAGAAACCTTCAGTCCCGATCACCAAAAAACAAATCTAGCTAAAAGTAAGTGCCAAGGGAACTCAGCATCACCCTGTGACTTTCTAATTCTTCAAAAAATCCAAACAACATCCACAGAATTAAACCTTCTTTCTGAGTTAGTAAGGCAGCAGACTGGCTCATCCAGTTTCTTAGCAGACATATTCATACCAGCTCAGCTCTACTGACACCAGAAATAGCCCAGAGCCCCAGTAAAGGTCACACCACCTACCAGGCCACTGCAAGTGCTGATTGCTGCTGTCCCACTGCCGGAGCCGGGCTGCCATGCTGTGCCAAGGAAGTGGCAAGGAGCTCCTGAGTGAGTTGAAATCTTTGCTCTGGTGTGGTTGCCATGTCTCCTTTCTACTACATAGTTATGGGAAAGAAATCCCATGTGGACAGTCAAGTTAAAAAATAGATCCTTCTCCTCATGATTAATTTTGTAATACACATTTTCACTTTTTCGGAGATCTCTCTTCTTCCTCAGGCTTGAGATGTGATGGTGTAGATTAAAAGAAAGAAAATGCCCACTTGCATCTACTCTTGCTGGATGAACCACATGGTATTCCGGCACTGTCTTCACAAATTGCTCTGAGAAAAAGGGGGAAAAGGAAAACAAACAAAACTAGAGTGAGTGCTAGCCAGTTCAGATATCAGATAACTTAAAGGAAAAATCAAAATAAGAGCAATTCACTATGACATCCTATTGACAAAAAGGCAGGCAATGCACTGACTGCCATGGAATATATTTCTCATCTGGGCTTTCTATTCCCCCATTGTAACACTCAGTTTAGAAGCTAAACATTCTTCTTTTCAAACATTCTGCCACCTTCCACACACACACTGTGACTGTCACACACATGCCCTCTTCCCAATCCCACAAGGGCTGGGAACCCTTCATGTCCTAGAACATGATACTCCAGAACATGATACTCAAATCAAGGGGTGTGATCTTCACATATCCAAAAAACTGACCACCTGAAGCTGGACACAGAGCCTTGCAAATGCACATAGGTGAAGAGAACACAACTTGGCTTGATTATTTGTAGCAAGAGCATATCAGTAGCATCAACTTTATCAGCTGCTGCAGCTTCAGAATTTCAAAGAAGGGTTTGAAGACAATGAAGTAATCATACTCTTTTGTATAAGGAGTTCCAAGCAGGGTAACACTGGAAATTTTATCAGATGATTTCAGAATCTAGCAGGGGAAGACAGCATTACATATATTCCCCTGCTACAACAGGGGAAGCATACATAAGAAGATACACAAGAAACACTACCTGTACCAAGTTGTTTGTTTTTTTTTTTAATTACTATGAAATGCAAAAGCCCCACACAAATAACATAAATCCATAGAAAACACAATCCCTAAGAACTCATGCCCTAAGGGCCAGATCTGCTGGCATACTTGAATTCTACCCAAGAAAAGACAGTCTGAACAAATTTAATTAAAAAGAATTTACGATGACACACATTAATCCAGTTCTTCTTTACCCAGAGCTGCTCTTCATTCACAAAGTCCCAGCCACTCACACATGAAGTGACTATACCTGATTCATTAACTAAGCTGCTTGACAAAGTAATGAGTCTGTTCCAGCTGCTTCCAGGCTAGATCTGGTTAGGCAATCCTTTTAGAAGCATTTCTCCCTCCACTGTCTGAACCTTCAAAGTCACAGAGG
Organism: Thryothorus ludovicianus; assembly: GCA_013397245.1. NCBI lineage: Eukaryota > Metazoa > Chordata > Aves > Passeriformes > Certhiidae > Thryothorus > Thryothorus ludovicianus. The sequence continues at coordinate 10,688 of VZTB01013674.1, read as the reverse complement.
AAGAATCGTGCCTAAGCAGGCAGCTGTCTAGATTCATCCCCTTCTGGAAGGAACACATCTCAGCTGTCCTCATTAACTGCAGGTTAAGACGTGGCTGCTTGAATTTCCTCAGACCATGGACCCCTGAGACACGTGCACTAAAACACTTCCAGTTGAAAGGAAAGCAAAACAAAACACACAAAACCCCTGGCCTCACAGAACATATACAACTACATCAAAAATCTGGCCTAGTTTCAGCAGCAGCTTTACTTCAGAAGCAAGCTTATTCTCTTACACAACAGGTTTGTTTGTACACAAGCCTTCCCACCAGCCCACAGTGACTTGGAACCTTGGCAGGACAAGCCACAGCAGTGGGGTTTTGGGTCTTCACAGAGCCAGGTCTTGACAAACTGGACACTCCTGCCTAGCACAGGTTCTGAGAGACATCTGCCCTCGGCCACATGAGGAGACTGAGGCACTGAAACTCAGTGCACACTTTCATGCCTGCAGTTTGCAGAACCTGTGAACAGCACAAAAGGTACTGGATGCCTGGTAATTCAGCAGCTGAAGCTAAACCAAGGCTCCCTCTCCTCATAGTGAAGCAGAAAAAAAAACTAACAAAAAACCAAAAAAACCCAAAAAAAACCAAGGCAGGTAGAAGAGATAAGAAATACCCAAAAATACAGTTTATCTGCAGATGTTAAATTGTGAAAATTGTGAGACTTCTAAGAAGCCTCACATCCTATGTTGTGCTAGCAAAGTCAGACTAACACAGAATGCTGCAATACCAGACCCCATTTCTATGATTTTCAGCACAACTCATTAAATAATCAAATTAAATGCCTGAAGGAAAACTTACTCATTTGCTGTCACTATGTGATTTGCCTCTGCCTGATGTCTTGAACTTAACTTGTGGCTTAACTGCTGAACTTCATGCAAGACCAAAGACTTGTGGGTTTGGATTTAAAACTATTCAAGAAGTTTTTTACTTCATCAGTACAGCACTTTGTGTACAGAGGTTAAAGAAAAGTAGACCATCAGCATCAGTAAGATGGAAAATAATGCTGAAGCATTGGATTATCAAAGCAGAGAAATTGAACTTCTTCCATCCGCTCATTAAATACTTGTCTAGTCACTGGAGAGAGGAATTATGCTGCAAAAATAACATACTTTAATAGTACTGCAGAAATGAATTATTAAAAAGCTTTCAAAATATCAGAGGGAATAAGATTACAACACAAAAGTCTAACAGGATGAGGCTAACAATATTTCTGCAGGTAATCATTACCAGTACAGTATTGCCTAGACTGTTAGGTAAAGGCAATCCTAACTGTAACAGGAAAATTTACTGAGGTCCACACTAAGACTAAGCATAGTTTCTGCCAGGAGAAGAGTGTAAAAACAAAGACAGGAGGTACAATTTTTGTGATCCCTTTTTGCCCTTCTAGAAAAGAAGAACTAAATACAAGCAACTCGGACTGCTCAGAATAAAGAGCTACATCCTTCAACACCAAGTGCCTCTATTTTCATATAGTAGAACAAATTCCTATTAAAACACCACAGGTTCCCACAAAACTTTGCAGCAGCAAACATAAATGGAGAGCTAGCACTGACAAGCTGTGGCACTGGCATGTCACAGCATCCCCTTGGACACCCAGCATTCTCTCTACTTCTAGGACTTCCAGGGAAGTCCTGCCTGTCAAGTGGGCATTGCTCAGGATTTACAGGCCAGGAAAGGTGGCTGTGAAGCTCCAGAGAACATTTTGGCTTTCCAGAACTATAGCCTGGGCATGCTGGTGTGCGTTGGCGCTGCAAACGAGACTGAAGCGTGACAATGAGCAGCACACATTGGAGTCAGGACTTGGCTCTGCAATCACAGTGTCTGCTCAGGCCCTCTGGACACACAGGACAGGCAACATTCAGGCCCTTCACACTTGTTTGAGGACCTCCAGTATTGTTTAAGTTGACAGAGAAATCTTCCCTGCAGACCTTCCTAATTCCACATCACTGAAAACATCTGATAGCATTCAAAACCACTCCCATGTGTTCTGCTCCTCTGTGGATTCAAATTCGCCACACGTGGCAGAGAATTGCCTTATTAAGAATAACTGTACACAAAGTGAATAAACTAGGATAAAGGGAAGAACATACATGAACTGTCACACGTGACAGGAAAACCACAATTTACTTTAAATACATAACATGTTCCCTGACAAAATTCCTTTAAAATACGACACATCATCATCATTTGCCATTGTTTCATCACTGTCTTTGTAGTTTGTGTACATCTGCCTCTCAGGCCCTCTGGCCTCTTTTCAAACCATTCCCTGGGATAGGAACAGTGTGGCTCATCTTGTGAGGAAGCATCATACCCAGGAAACACAGCAAGCTCCAAAGCCCCAGGGCAGAGAGCAGGCCTTCAGCACTCAGCAAGGGCATCCCCAGCTGTCCAATCTACCACACTTACAGATGTTGAGAGAGCAGAACACTTCAGCTGTTCCACATACAAATTTCAGTCCACACTTCACACTGCAAAAAGCTTTCCTTTGCAAAAAATTAGCCACATTTTTAACTACCCCTTTACTCAATGCTATTTGCAAACTCTTGGAAAAGACTGTTTTCCATGCCTAGAAAGTTAAATTAATTCTACATTCATTTCCAAATGCTTGACAATTAAACTGCCACTACATGCTAACACAACCATCCTTGTTCTGTCCCACATAGAGTAAGAGGGATGTAATTATTGATAACATCCACTTTCAACGAATCCAATAGGAACCAACTTCAGGATACCTGAAAATTCACTTTTCAGTCACCTTATTAAAACACTTTTCTGGCACCTTATTTAAACACTTTTCTTTTCCATGCTCTCTGAGGGGTACAGAAGATTTTCTCTTTTGTGTTCAAGCTCTCCTGAAAGCACCACAGCTGTTGATTTCATCATGAAGCAAATTTTCTCCATATACTTTTGGGTCTTCTACCACCAGGCAGAGTCCTCCAACTACTCATAATTTTTCTCCCTTGGGAGCCATGATTTTTCTTAAACGGGCAAAAACTAAAATAAAAAATAAAATTCCTGAGTTGCAGTCCCCATAGCAAAAAAGGGAGAAAATAACTTCACTCTGAGGGCAGCCTCAAAGAAACCCTACCCGCGGATGAAGTCTGACTTGTAATTTACCACCCTCGCTGAACGTGAGTAACTCACAGCGGGTGTTGAACCCTGATAACAGCAATCCTTCTGCAGCGCCTACTGCTTTGGTACAGAAGCGATCGCTTCTTTAAAAATAAAGAAATAATCACGACAGTAAACTACTTCGGTTTAGCAGCACAAAACTACTCTGTCATTTAGAGGGCTGCCTCCAAACGGGGAAGATCTGTAAAAGGCAGGGTTTAGGAAT